>PVKP010038391.1:0-20917 GCA_004027715.1 Plecturocebus donacophilus
ATGCCTGTAATCCCAGCACTTTGGGAGGCTGAGGTGGGCAGATCACGAGGTCAGGAGATAGAGACCATCCTGGCCAGTATGGTGAAACCCCATCTCTACTAAAATACAAAAACTTAGCTGGGCGTGGTGGTGCACACCTGTAATCCCAGCTACTTGGGAGGCCGAGGCAGGGGAATAGCTTGAACCTGGGCAGTGGAGGTTGCAGTAAGCCGAGATCACATCACTGCACTCCAGCTTGGCAACAAAGCAAGACACCATGTCAAAAAAAAAAAATACATAAATAAAAATTAAAAAAAGAACTGGGTGCCTGGGACAAAGTAGGTGCCTGATAAATATTTGTTTGATGATTTATATAACTAATGACCATGTCATAGATTAAAGAAACAGGCTCAGCAAAGATAAATGATTTACCCAAGATCCTACAGGTAATAAGAGTTTATAAAGGCTACCAAGTCTGACTGACTCCAAGTCCATATTCTTAAGCACTTAGGTATCCAATTAATTCAACCAGCCTTCCTTGCACCTCCAGTAAGCCAGACCAGGGCCAGGTAGGAGTAGTAAGATGCAAGATTTTACCCCCAAGGGGCTCCCAGTGGGAACAACCAGGTGAGATGCATCAGAGGGAGAGCAGGTACCGCCATCCTTGTATTAATAGTGAAGGATGTTACAGTTCTCCTCTGCACTGGATTATTTGTGTGTCTATCTGCCTCCTCCTGCTGGACTCTGAGCCCCTTGACAGTGGGACCTTTAATTCTCTCTGTACCCCTGGTGTCCATAAGACCCAGCTCTTAGTCCATCAAATATATTTGCTGATTGAATGAATTACAAAATTATAGCTCAGAAAGGCAAAGTAGTTATGTTGGGGTCGCACAGTGCATAACCGGTGAACCTGGTTCAGAACTACATTCTAGGTCTTCTGATCTGAATGCAAGTGTCTCAAAATTCTGTGCTCTTAGGCATTGCTTGGCTGCCCTTCCCCGTTTAATTTAAATACAATTACAAATGACTGCAGACAATGTACAGCACAGGAAAGACACCTACTCCTTCTGCTGTCAGATAAATTTGAAAGATCAAAATAATGTAGTTTAGCAATTTGTTTGAATTGATGCCTAACCTTCCAAAGCTTGCAAGTTTGACTTCATCAAGTCAGGGAAAAAATAGCTATTTCCTTAAGAAAAGCAGTGTGGGGGAGTGTATCATTTTATGAGAGCTTCAACAGAAGGTGCAGGCTCTGTCTTTATCCCTGGGAGAAACAAAGAGGAGGCTCCTTGGAAGGAACCAGTGACACAGTGGTCATAGCAAATTACTGTAATGACAGATGTCACGATGATAGGAATGGCTAACAGTTTTGAGTGCCTACACATAGCTGGGTGCTATGCCAAGCTCCTGGATGTATTATTTCACTTAATCGTTACAATCACCTGTTATGGACTGAATTGTGCCCTCCCAAAAAATCCATCTGCTGAATACCAACCCACAGTAGCTTCTCAGAAGGTGAACCTTATTTGGAAATAGGGTTGTTGCAGATGTGATTAGTTAAGATGAGGTCGTACTGAAGTTAGGTAATCCAATATAACCAGTGTTCCTATAAAAAAGGGGAAATTTGAAGACAGCCAGGCACACAGGGAGAATGCCATGTGATGATGAAGCAGAGATAGGGATGAGGTTTCTGTATTATCAGGAGCGCCAGTGATTGCCAGCAAACCACCAGAAGGTGACTGATCCTCCCTCACAGCTCTCAGAAGGAAGCGGGCTTGCTAACACCTTGATCTCAGACTTCTAGCCTCCAGAACTAAGATAACAAATTCCCATTGTTGAAGCCACCCTGTGTGTGGTACTTTGTGATGACAGCCCTAGCAAACTGACACATCCCCAAAAAGTGGAGACTGTTATTGTCAGTGTTTTGCAGCTGAGAGGTTAAGGAGGTAGAGGATGAAGAAATTTAACCCTCTTATTCAACTTGAGAGGTTAAAAAAAAATTTACCCACTGTCACAGAGCTAGCAAGTCGAGAAGGTGGGATTTGAACACAAGCTGTCTAACTTTCGACCCTCACTTTTAACCATTGTCCTACACCTATAAAAGCTCTCCTCCGTTAGGAGCAAAAGAATCCAGCCAGAGAACAACAAAGTGGAAATAAACCAATGAGATCAGCACTTCCCACCACCCCAGTTTCCAGAGGGAGCTCTGTGTCTCTCACTAACCTGCTGAGTAAGAGGCAAGGCTGAGCAGGCCCAGCCCCCTGGTTCCAGGCCAGCCTTGCTGAAAGCTCTGGCCACAGCACTGGAAGAGCCTCTTTATATTGTACCCACCTTTCCCCTGATTGGGAGCAGGGAGGGCATTTGATAACCTCACCTGCCATGTTCTTATTTGTGTGTTTCAAAATAACATATATTAATACATATTTATTTTGGATTATAAAAATAATCCATGCTCTTTGTAGAAAATGTGAAAAGTGCAGGCAAAGAGAAATCAGTCTTCCAGAACCTCATTGTTCAAACAGACCCACGGGACACTTCACATTCAGATGTGATCCTTTTTTTTTTTTTAACTTCTTTACTATTTATTTTGGTCCCTCACATTATAAAAGTTTTTCCATGGCCTTGGTTCTCAATCTTCTTAACCCTATAATTTTTTAAATTGTGATAAAATATGCATAAAATAATGTTTACTGTTTTAGTCATTTGTAAGTGTACAGATTCAGTGCCATTAAGCACATTGACCTTGTTATGCAAGCATCACCACTATCTGTCTCCAGAACTTCTCATCATTCTAAACTGACACTGCATACCCATTAAATGACAACTCCCAGCTGGGCACAGTGGCTCACTTGTAATCCCAGCATTTTGGGAGGCCAGGGTGGGTGGATAACCTGAGGTTGGGAGTTTTAGACCAGCTTGGTCAACGTAGTGAAACCCTGTCTCAACTGTAAAAATACAGAAATTACTGGGTGTCATGGCATGCACCTGTAATCCCAGCTACTTGGGAGGCTGAGGTGGGAGAATCTCTTGTACTTGGGAGGTGGAGGTTGCAGTGAGCTGAGATCATGCCACTGCATTTCAGCCTGGGCAACAGAGTGAGACTCTGTCTCCAAAATAATAACTCCCTTCAGAGGAGTTTTTATTAAATGGATTATTATTTATTATGGGAGAGCAATTTTATTTAGTTGTACATTTACTTTTTAAGTATTTTTAAAGATATCATAGGCAGTTTGCTAATTTTAGAGGGAAATCGTGATATTTGTAAGTTACCACTAACCACATAGTTATTAGCCCAGCAAAAGTCTGGTTGCTTTTGGATACAGAAACTTAAGAATGTACATTTTTAAATGTTGAAAATATAAACAGCAAATATTTTAAAGTAAATAACATAATGAAGCTTTAGTGATATCCCCACTATTGAGGAAAATAGCAAAGACATCTCCAGATCCTGTATGAAAAATGAATCTGAAGAGGACATGTGTTTCTTTTAGTGTGAGGCCAGAATCCCCACTCTGTGTGTGTGTCAAGGTATGTTAGCCCAGGAGCTTGCTAAGCAGGAAGGAAGTTTTCTAAAATCAGGAGAAGACAGTTGACATAAATTTCAGCCGACAGGATGGCATGGCTTTGGGCCCTGATGGACACTGGCTTCTCCTGTGTGTGCTCATGCAGAGGTTACGCACACTCAATGTGACACTCTGCACCCGCCTGGATGAGGGTCCGACCTGCGTGATGGAGAGAAGGACACTTGGAAGAGCCACTTTCTCTTGAAATTCTAACCACTGCCACCTCTTTCTTCTTTCTCAGTGAGATTCAACCTTCCTAGAATTATTGCCTAAACCAGTAATTGTAAAGACCTGGAGTCTGGTTGGGACATTTATAATGGTAGAAGGAGGGAAGTGGAAGACTGTAAGGGACTGGCTGGGGTGTGCCCACCTTTGTCTTAAGAGCATGAAACCAGGCCGGGCGCGGTGGCTCACGCCTGTAATCCCAGCACTTTGGGAGGCCGAGGTGGGTGGATCACAAGGTCAAGAGTTCGAGACCATCCTGGCCAACATGGTGAAACCCCACCTCTACTAAAAAATACAAAACTAGTCAGGCCTGGTGGCACGTACCTGTAGTCCCAGCTACTTGGGAGGCTGAAGCAAAAGAATTGCTTGAACTCAGGAGGTGGAGGTTGCTGTGAGCTAAGATTGCACCACTGTATCCAGCCTGGTGACAGAGTGAGATTCTCTCTCAAAAAAAAAAAAAAAAAAAAGGAGCGTGGAACCTGGAAACAGACTTCCTAGGTTCACATCTTGACTCCACTTGCTAGCTAGGTAAACTTGAGCAAGAAACCAATCTCTCTTCATCTCATTTTCTTATCTATGAAACTTAGTACCTTAGATCAGGCTCCTTGTAAATAGACTTGGAGATGGAGCCCTGTTTGCAGAAGGTTTGTCAGAGAGCATGCTCTGGATACACCTGTAAGGAAGTGAAGTGGGCAGGACTGGACAGAGCAAGAAGCTGATGGCAGTATGGTTACAACTGAGGCTGCAGCTGATTCTGGTAGCCCTGAAGCTGGGATGGTGCAGAGACTGGGCCTAGGTGTCCTCTTATCAGCTAGTCACTGGCCCTAAGAGCAGGTATATCCTTAGGCAAGACAGTTCCTCATGGTGGAGGGTAATTTGCAGTAAGGAACCAGGCTGGGACCCTTAGTAGCCAATATTCTCAGGAGCTGGGGAATGATGGTACTTTGGGTCTAAAGAGGCCAAAATACTGGGCAAACCCCCAGTATCCCCTATAGATAACAACGGGGCCTACCTTAAAGGACTGTGAAGATTAAAGAGGTTTATACACGTTGAGTGCCTGGGACATAGTATGTGCTGAATTAGTGCAAGGATGATGAGGAAGAATGTATTTGGATACCAACTTAACAGTCCTCTAGACCCTCAAACACCTATAATTAATTTTCTAGGAGATTCTGTAATTGGTGGGTCCCCAACCAGCTGCTTTAGTTAGATTCTTGCAGCTCTTGCCATCTTGGTAATTCACATTCTCACTTTCATATGCACACAAACACACTTGCATGCATGCACACACGTACCCCTAAATATGTGGTCTATGGGTATTCATATTCATCATGTATACAGCTATGTAGCAATGTATTCCAGTGGTTTTCAAACTTGATTTTCAAAGGAGATTTTACCTAGAAGCCCAATATCACTGCTCTTCATTGAATATTTATGTTAGTATTAACATTGCATTTAACATTATTTTTTTTTTTCAAATTTGCTCTTTGGAAGACTTTTCTGACTGTCCCTTTTGATTTAAAAATTAGTAAGCAAATTTTTGCAGTAACAACGAAGAAGTGAAGCCTTCATGGGGAACCTGAGTCGGAGCTCTCAGATCATCTCACAGAAGGCAGGTCCTGGAGGACAGCCTGGCAGCAGTGGCAGCTTTTCCAAAGAGCAACAGTGCCCAAGAAGAGACCATGGTAGCTGGTACTCAGACCCACACTCTTTATTTTAATGTTGCATGTTTATTTGAATGTGCGCTATAAAAATATAACTAGCATTTAAGGTAGCAAGATAAGCATTCTTTTTTCAGTTTTTTTAAAGACAGATATTTAGTAAAGGAAAGCACAGATGGCGGGTGGATGTTGTGAAAACCATGAGGGTGGCACATGTATGACAAGGTTTGGGAGACAGTAACCTTATTGCTTTATCTTAAAAGCCACTGTGGTTGTCCCCTTAAAAGCTTAAGAAATGAGTCAGAAGAGAGTGGGAAAGATAATTGGGGGGAGAGGGAGAGAGGGAGAAGGATCCACCAGCAGCAGAACATTGATTTTCTTGGCCAGCTTGTGTAGTTACCAAAGCAGCAAACAGTACTATGCTTTTTGCGCATGAGGTTTTTGTGGTAGGGTTAATAGCCTTTTTGTTTAATGCCCTTTTACCTCATTCCCATGTTTTTAGCAATAAAAAATGGTTGCAGGCCAGGGAGTGGGTGTCCACTGAACAGGCCAGAGTACTCTGAGTGAGGCTGGCTGTGTGGCCTTAGAAACATAGCCCTCAGACCCCAGCAGCACAATGTGGAAATCCTTGCATTCACCCTCTTTTGTAATCATTTTGACTCCAATTAATTTGTTCGCTTGCAACAGAGGCTTCTACTACCAACTCCTTGAGGGTAGGGTCTTTCTGAGATTCATCTCTGTTTTCAGTTTCTAGCACATGGCCTGGCCTATATTTGAGGTTAATGAGCAGACACATCAGAGAGATGTTTATCATCATCCCTGTCCCCTACTTCTTGAATGTCTTCTCAGGGCTTTACACATAGTAGATACACAGAAGGACTGGCTGGCTGGTTGAATGGATGGGCTGATAGGTAGAGGGGTGGGGACATGGGTGGGTAGATGGGTGGAGGGGTGAGAATGTGAGTAGATAGTTGGATGGCTGAGTGGAAGGAGTGAATGGTGAATAGAGTGATGAATATGTGGGTAGGTGGATAGATATAGATGGAAGGATGGATGGATAGATGTGTGTGCAGATAGGTAGATGGATATAGATGGAGGGATGACTGTGAGTAAGGATGGATGGATGGATGGATGAATGGGTAGATGAGTTTGTGGATGGATGGATGGATGGATGGATGGAATGATGAAAGGATAGATGTGTAGATAGATAGGTGGATATAGATGAGTGGATGTATGTATGAATGTGTGGGTAGATGGATGGATACAGATGAATGGATGGATAGATGGATGATTATCTGAGTAGATTGCTGGATAGGTAGATGGATGGATGGATGGTGGATGTATTGATAGATGAGTAGACACCAGGTAGCAGGTAGATAGCTAGGCAGGTTGGTGGACAGACATAGATGAATGGGTGGATGAGTTTGTGGGTGGAAGGGTGGGTAACTGAGCTAGTGAGTGTGTAAACACTAAACCTAGGAGAGGTAATTTCAGTTCATGTGTCTGTTGCATTTTAATCAAAGTACATTTCTCTAGAAGGATTTGCAGCAGCAATGGCCCTGATGTCTTGACTCCTTTTCTGTACAGGTCCTGACCTCTACAAAGTGTTTGCCACATTTTCTGATGTGAGGTCTCATCTTGTCATCTGACTCATAGAAATATGTGTTTTATCTGATGCTTTTATTCCTCACTCACATTTCACCCTTTCAGTGTGAAAGAGCCTCATTAAAATCTGTCCTATACCCAGTTACTCTTTGAGAAAGTTCCTTGTTAGGGCATTTCTGCTGTGAAATGTATCACACCGACCCATGTGAGTGCCAACCTGAATGCTAAAGACTGTTATTAGCAGATTTAGCCTAGAGATTTTTCAGAGTTGTCAGTTCTGATGTTCATAGGATTATATTTTCAAACATCATCACACATCCTCTATGACAGACTTGATTACTGTGATGAACTAGTTTTCTTCTTTTGAGAAATGTTCCAGTTGCAAAAATGACTCTGAAAGTATTTAAGTAAAATTCTAGGCAAGACTGAAGTGATGCTGTTTCCTTTGGGCAGCTCATTTAGCTTGCTGGGGGAGGCAGCTTGGTGTGATAGGAAGACCACTGGGCGTGGAGCCTACAGATCAAGGTTGCATGCTGTCCCCGATGCCTTAGCAGCTGGTGACCTCCACAAGTCTCTCATCTTTGTGTTATCTTCTGCAAAGTGAGAATAATGACCAGGGACCCCTCACTGGGTTGCTCTGAAGATGAAATAGGGAAGGTGCACAACAAACTATAAAGTGTTGTGGATGATTGAAGGATCTGTGGTAGTAGAAGAAAGCAAGCCATACCTCATATATATCTCTTTTGTTGTTGTTGTTTAAATAAAAGGAGAAATCAGATATTGACAGTGAAGAAATTAACTATATGTCCTAGGACCAATAAAACACTCTTTCTGGGCCATGGAAGGTTTATTATCAGTGATGGAACCACAGGTGAAAACCTGGTACAACCACAGAGATGTGACTGTTTCCCTCTGCTCATTCATTTATTCTACAGACATTTACAACCACCTATAGTATGAGAGGCATGGGGGTGGCAGCTGCTGGGGGGTACAACTGTGAACAGGGCAGATGTGATCCCTGTACCGAGGAGGAAACAGACAAAAACAGATAATCACCCGACTAACCATTTAAATATAAATTGTGAAAAGTGCTTTGAAATAAAGTGACTGGGGTACCTATAACATGGAGGCCTGAAGATGAAATAAGGAAGGTGCATAACAAACTGTAAAGTGTTGTGGATGATTGACAGACCGAGGATCAGTAAAGGCTTCCCTGAGAAGGTGACTTTGAGTTGAGATTGAAGAACAAATAGGAGCTAACTAGGCAAAGTGGGTGGAAGGTCAGTCCTGGAAAAGGGAAGAGCAGATGCAAAGGCCCTGGGGTTAGAGGAAGTGTGGCACCTTTGAGAAAGCCAGCGTGACTGGAATAGAGTGGGATGAGCCTGGAGTTGTGGGTGGAGGCCAGGTCATGTTCAACGTGTTATACTAAGACCAGTGGGACCCGATGGAAAGACATCTAGCAAGGGAGAAATCTGATTGCCGTTTTTAAGAAGCTCCCTCTGGCTGTGGTGGGGAAAGCAGGTCAGAGGGAAGCAACAGCACCTGTAGGTATCATCCATCGCAGAGAGATGGGTATAGAGAGGAGCAGATGGATTCGAGGCACACTTCGGAGGAAAATTGATGGGGCTTGGTGTTTACCAGTTATGATAGAAGAGAGAGGATGATGGAGGATATGCTCCTAATGCAGTTACTTCCCATTTTGAACTTACTTCCCACTTTGAACTGAATGGTTCTTAAGTTATAAATACTGTGAACATTATACAGTAAATTAAAGAAATACATCAATAGATTCTACAGTATTTTTCATACTTTAAGCATCTGGATAATCTGAAAATTTACTTGGCATCCCAGAGAAAATGGAATTTTCTTGGCAGCTATTTGGCCTGATCCCACAGGAGAACATTCCACCCATGCAGAAGCAAAAATCAGATCCAGAAGGATGTTTGGCAAATGCTCATTAAAAACTGAGACTATGGAGTGTGCAGAAGAGATCTGCTCTGAGCCTGGCCCTTTAGCCTTCCATGGTCTATGGAGGCAAACATGATGCCAATGGGCAGAACCCACTCCAGCCTCCATCTACACATGAGGTTACACCAGCATTAAGAAAACCTCCTTGTGTGCCACCCCTACCTACAGAACAGCATCACCTCCAGACTCACCCCCAGCAATTCCCCTAGTCTTTCCTATGTCCCTGGAGGCATCTCAGAGTCCTCACAAACTGTCCTTGTTTGGCCTGGTGGCACAGCCTCCTTGGTGACTCTTCATGGGCACAGCCACTTATTGAGCCTCTCACCACCTTATTGGCAGATCTTTGTTCCCCAGTGCTCCAAAATGCATGGGGCTTATACAGGGCTACACTGACCTCAGTCTTCACTGGGGAAGAAGGCCATTCTGACCCTTGCTGTATCACACTTGGTCAACTCAGCCCAGTGATTTGTTGGAGTTGGTATGTATAAGCTGCTGAGAGCCGACCGTGCACATCTCTTCCCAACTTCTTGTTCTATGATGTTATGCTAGTAGCTTGAATAGGCCACAATGGGAGTATTTGCACCATGGTGATGGGTAAATGCTACAAATCAGAGCTTTCTCCTTCTCCCCTTCAGATACCTTGTTGTTGAACCTTTCAGCACATCACTGACTGGCCCAGAGCTCAGCTGCTTGTGCCCCACCACATTCCCTGGGGTATTAGGGTTCTCTGGAGGGACAGAACTAATAGGATAGATGTCTATATAAAGGGGAGTTTATTAAGGAGTATTGACTGACACGATCAAAAGGTGAGTTCCCACAATAGGCCATCTGCAAGCTGAGGAGCAAGGAAGCCAGTCCAAGTCCCAAAGCTGAAGAATTTGGAGTCCAATGTTCGAGGGTAGGGAGCATCCAGCATGGGAATAAGATGTTGGCTGGGTGGCTAAGCCAGTCTAGTCTTTTCACATTCTTCTGCTTGCTTTTATTCTGGCTGCACTGGCAGCTGATTAGATGGTGCCCACCCAGACTGAGGGTGGGTCTGCCTTTCCCAGCTCTCAGTCCCAGACTCAAATGTGGATCTCCTTTGGTAACACCCTCACAGACACACCCAGGAACAATACTTTGCATGCTTCAATCCAGTGAAGTTGACACTTAATATTAACCATCACACCTGTGAGCATTGTCTCTTTGTCTTCCACCTAGTCACTCTTTCTGTAAGCTTCAGCCCTGGTCCCTGGGGTCAGGACCACATTGTCTTCTGAGCCCCTGCCTTCCATAGAAACATGCTCAGGTACCATCACATTAAACATCATCTTTGTCTGGGGGCCATGGCCTCAGGAATCATCAGGCAGAAATGAATCAGGCAGGGAAGGGAGGAAAGGTTGAAGTAGACATCAAAGAGGCCTTGAACGTGTCCTGTCCTCCATGGGCCTCAGTTTTCTTGGCCTAGAGGACCTGATGTCCCAGTCTTCTTTCTCCTCAGTGCCCCAAGCTTAAGGAAATACTATGTAATTTAGTCTTGAATATGTAGGAAAAACACATAGGATGTTGCCTAACATAAGGTAGAGGCTAGCTTGAAAAAGTCTTGAGGCTCAAGGCCTTAGAGTGTGTACAGTTACTTTTCTGATTGATCACCTGCAGACTGTAACTCTAGTATATTCTTAGTGGTAAATGTATGAAGAATGCAGTAATTTTGTACATGTGTATGTATGTATACATGTCTTTACATAAATACATACATACATACATGTAGGTATTTACAGACCCATGGCATATAATAAAACAGTGACCTAGATTCTCAAGTGTGTGGGATCTTTATAAGCCATACATAGTGATAGGTTAATCCACGTAACCACTGTCAATTCCTCTTCACTAATTTAGCAGAGCCCCTGCGGCATGTGCAGCTCTGCAATGCTTTACACAGTGTACACAAAATTCCCTGTTATCCTCAAATCTAGTAATTCCATCAACTAGCTTATGAAGAGCTGCTTCTGTAATCCATGTTTAATGACCTTAGCTGCTGGACAGATGTCTTGAGAATTAAAGTCTCCTGTGAACAGAGTATCCTGAGCTTCTAAACTCCAGTGTAATGAAAACGTGTCCCATTTCTCCACACTTACCCAAAGTGATGGGATTTGGAGCAGACATCTAGCCTGGGAGCCTCTCCTTGGGCTCACACTGCCCACTCCAGCGTTTATGAGTGATGGTGACCAGAACGGGGGACCATGGGATTTATCTAACATGTCCTGGGTTGGACAGTCAATCAGTGGGCCTCACGTGAGGCTGAGTTCTGTGCCTCAATTCATCCGTAGGATGGAGGAGATGGTGCCTGGCATGGTCAAAGAGACCCTTAGATCACTTAGGACTCTTGGGACTCCAAAATAATGGAAAAGAAAAGGTTTTATGATGAGAATCAACATTTACCGAGTCCCTGAAGTACTGAATTTCCTTGGAACAGGAAAGAGGGAGGGAGACGTGATTAGGACCATTTTATAGAAGAGGAAACTGGAGATCAATGGGTTATGTAGCTTGTTGAGTTCATGCAGGTGGGAAGTGCCAGGATCCTGGTTCTAATTGATCCCGCCACTAATGCTGTTTGTTTTATACTTCTCTTCCACCTTCCCACCCACCTCAGTGGGATTTTTTAGAACCAAAGTTTGCACTGTCACGCCAGCCATGTTTCTATAGAAAGATATATACAGCAATCATCCTCAACTCCTCCCTTCCATCTGCCAAGCCCTGCTGACTCCACCCCCACGAAATCCCAACCACCACCCCTTTTTCTCTGTCCCCTCTGCCGCTCATTCATTCTGGCTCTCATTCTCACACTCACCAGATTAGCCTTCCTAAATAATCTCTGGCCACAGTACTCCATATTAAAAACCTTCCATGAGCTGGGCACAGAGGCTTATGCCTATAATCCCAGCACTTTGGGAGGCCGAGGCGGTGGATCACTTTAAGGTCAGGAGTTCAAGACTAGCCTGGCCAACATGGTGAAACCCTGTTTCTACTAAAAATACAAAAATTAGCCTAGCATGGTGGCGCACACCTGTAGTCCCAGCTACGTGGGAGGCTGAGGCACAAAAATTACTTGAACCTGGAAGGTGGAGGTTTCAGTGAGCTGAGATCACGCCACAGCATTCCAGCCTGGGCAGCAGAGCGAGACTCCATCTCAAAAAATAATGATAATAAAATAAAATACAAAAATTTGCCAGGCATGGTGGCCGATGCCTGTAATGTCAGCTACTCGGGAGGCTGAGGCAGGAGAATCACTTGAACCCAGGAGGTGGAGGTTGCAGTGAGATGAGATTGCACCACTATACTCCAGCCTGGGTAACAGAGTGAGACTCTGTCTCAAAAACAAACAACAAAACCTTCCATGGCTCCCCACTGCCTTAGGATACAGCCTGGCATTTTAGGAACTCCACCACCGGCCATACTTGTGTTTCCAGCCATTTCTCTGAATTCTGGTCTCACCCAGAAGAGATACTAGCTACTTTCTCACACATGCATCAGAATTTCCAACCTTCATAACTGTGATTATGTGGGTATTTTTTTATATCACCTTTTCAATCATTTATTTATTCAACAAATAATTTTTGAGAACTTACTATGTGCCAAGTACTGTCCTGGGAGCTAGGAAGACAGCTGTGAACAAAACCAAAACAAATCCCTTTCTTCAGAGAGTTTACAGTCTAGTGCCAGGAGACAATCAGTCCTTGACGTATTAAATGAGAAAATTACACAGTTTGTTAGAAGACAATGGTTGCTATCCCAAAAGAAAGAAATGTGTAGGAGGATGAGGAGGATCAGAAAGGCGAGTGGATGGCAAGAAGAGAGAAGTTTTAAACAGGCTGGCCAGAGAAGGCCCCATTGGGAAGGTAACGTTTGAGAAAAGCATTGAAGGAGGTGAGGGAATGAGTCATGCAAGTGAGTAAGAGTGAGCCAAGCAGATAAGCAGCCAGCCCAAAGTCCTAAGGTGAGAATATCTGCAGTTCTGGAGTGGGGCTTCTACTTCCCACTCCAGCCAAGATGGAGGAGTAAGAGGGACCAGATTTACCCTCCTGCCATAAACAAGTTAAAAAAAAAAAAAAAAAAAGTCCAAATACTGTGTGAAATGACAGTTTTCAGACATGGGCTACAAGCAGCAGAGGAGAGTGACCCCTCAGAGGAGAAGCACAAAGGAAGTGAATCTTAAGATTGCACAGATGACCATCTGGAGGGTTTCCAGCACAGGAAGGGGGAACCCAAACAGAGCCTGACAGTCTTACTGAGTTGTGGAGACAGAGTTGAGAATTCAGAGATGAAGGAGGCAGAAGTTTGCAGGCAGAGTACTAAAGAAGAGAGAGCTGCGTGGAGGGCGCACTATGCAGATCATCAGAGGGCTCTGCTCACACCCTCAGCTGAGTACCTACTGGGACATGTATGCAGGAAAGCACTTGAGACCAGGGAGAGAACCAGCAGAAAGGAACAGACAGGCAGAAGGATCCTCACAGCTCAGGCAGAGCTGGGAATAGTTCATGTTCCCACCAGCTTGGGTCGGAAATTTAATAAATCACAGGGAGAATACTCAGAAGGGGGTCATCTCAGGAATGGGGTGAAATGAACCCTAGACTAAAGGCAGCTCTGGTCCCACCTAAGAAAGCTTAAAAGCAAGACTCGAAAGGGTCAAACTCCTTTCAAGTAACTTAATTATATCCCAGACAAAACTTAAGAATATTTCAAGGAATATTTTTAAAAAGCTAACACCCAATGAAGGGTCTGACATCCAGTGAAAAATTACCAGGCAGGCAAAGAAGTCAGAGTGTATGGGCATGACAAGGAAGCCAGTGTGGCTGGAATGGTATCAGCAAGGGGGAGGGAAGTTAGAGACAATGTCAGAGAAATCTTGATTGCATCCTCCCAGTAAGCCACTTAAAAGGCCTTTGGCCAACTCAGGAGTCAAGAGAAGATACCTGTTTTCTTGCCTCTCCTTCCATACTAAAAAGTTCCCCTGCTTTGTTCTGAAGCCCTGGGAAGACATTGAATGAGTGGCTTGTCCTCGACATGCTTTGGTCCTATCTTCCTGTAATCCACTGCCTGAAAGATATGTGACTTTGGAAAATCTTCCTAACCACCATACCTTGTTTGCTTCTTTGACTAAAATTAATAATTGTGTATCACCTACTTCTAAAGAGAGTTTGAAGCAGTTTTTAATAAAAAGCATGTATACAGCAAGGCCACTGAAATAGAAGTCAGAAATCTAAAACCATAAAATGTGAGGACAAAAATATATACCAAAAACTGGCCAGGCGTGGTGACTCATGCCTGTAATCCCAGCCCTTTGGGAGGCTAAGGTAGGCAGATCACTTAAGGTCAGAAGTCCAAGACCAGCCTGGCCAACATGGTGAAACCCCGCTTCTACTAAAAATGCAAAAATTAGCCAGGCATAGTAGCACATGCCTGTGAACCCAGCTACTCAAGAGGCTCACGCAGGAGACTCGCTTGAACATAGGAAGTGGAGGTTGTAGTGAGCCAAGATCATCTGAGCAACAGAATAACACTTTGTCTCAAAACATGCATGTGCACACACGTGCACACACATACATGCACACACCTAGGTGAGTTTTTAATTTAATCATGAATTAAATTGAACTGCTTGCCATGTGATAAAGACAACCTCACTCTCTTCATCCATAAAATGGAATCAATGACCTTTACCAGCCTACCCAGAAAGCTGCCTCAAGGATCACCAAGGATGTGGATTAGAATGTATCATTCAGGACCCTTCCAGTGCAAGTAATAGGAGACTGTACTTCAGCAAAGATAACAGTAAAGTCTGGGATGACGTTTCTCCAGCTGTCCATCTCTGGATCTGCTGTCTCCTGGGCCAGGTCCATCCTCGGCCTCGGCACAGTTGCTTCTGCTTTCCATCATGTCATTATCAAGTCCAGCAAAAGAGGGAACCCATTTTCCTAATAGCACCAGCAAAATCCCTGCTAGTCTGGTTAATTTTGATTGGCTGGCTAACTTGGGTCATGTGCCCATCCCTGAACCAATCACATGACTTGAGAATAGGCTGTATTGATTGCCTTAGTCTCAGTTATGTGATCCATCCCTGCATAGAACCACCTTCACAGAACTTTGAGGCTTCTGCTTTCCATCATGTCATTATCAAGTCCAGCAAAAGAAGGAACCCATTTTCCTAATAGCACAAGCAAAATCCCTACTAGTCCCGTTAGTTTTGATTGGCTGGCTAACTTGGGTCATGTGCCCATCCCTGAACGAATCACATAGCTAGAGAATAGGCTTTGTATTGATTGGCTTAGTCTCAGTTATGTGATCCATCCCTGCATAGAACCAGCTTCACAGAACTTCGAGGCTGAGCATGGGGCCAAGTGGGTCTCTGTGTTGTCTCTCTCCTTTTCTCCTTCCATACATGCACTTTTTGCCCTGCTCTGGTGCTCTGGGAGGCTGTTCCCATGGATGACATCCCCTGTTTTCTGTTTCTAGTTCTGTAGAGGCAAGAGATTGGAATCCAAGAGGAAGGAGCTAGGGCAGTGTTCAGCCTTTGCCTTCCTCCCTGCTTTGGGGCTGCATCTCCTGAAATAGCTGTGCCCGTCCATGGCTATGGCTTCGCTTCCTTGTCTCCCACTTTGATGAATCTCCAGTGACACTGTTTCCTCCTGCTCTGAGGTGTGGAGCAGCTCCTGCCACTGCTAGGGCACATCATCTTCCCTGTCTTCTCACTTAATCTGCCCCATACTCTGAGAGTAATTTTTAATGAAGTCTCTTCTTTTGAGCCATCCAGGATAAATTATGTTTCCTCCTATGGCCCTGCATTAGTTATCTGTTATGTCATAACAAATGATCCCAACGTGTAGTGGCTTAAAGCAACAATACATATTTATTTCACAGAGTTTCTGTGGGTTAGGAATTCAGGAGTGACTTAGCTGTAAGGTTCTGGCTTGGGGTTTCATACAATGCAGGCAAGATTTCAATGGGGACTGCAGTCATTCTGAGGCTCACTAGTGCTGGAAGATTAGATTCCAAGATGTCTTTCACAAATGGCTGGCAAGCTGGTGCTGGCTATCAGCAGGACTCAGTTCCTCATCATGTGGACCTCTCCACAGGGCTGTTTGAGTGAACTCATGATACGGTGGCTGGCTTTCACCAGCGTGAGTAATCCAAAAGAAAACAACTGAGGCTGCAGCATCTTTTTATGACCTACTCTTGGAAAGCACACACTGGCATTTCTCCAGAAATATCCTACAAGTTACCCAGGGCAGCCTTGTTGAATGTGGGAGGGGATGAATTTGGTTGTGACCACCAGGAGGCAAGAGTCATTTGGGGCCATCTTAGAGTGTGGTTATCACAGACCCTGACTGATAAAGAGTCTCAATTAAAACCATCCAAAGGGGGATGGGTTGCTGAGCAAAAAAAAAAAAAAAAAAAAAAAAAAAAAAAAAAAATGTGCATTCTGAAGTGCATTGGCAGCTATAAACCAGGTACAAGTCCTATAAATACAAGAAACTATGACTCTTGAGTTCTCTAGCAGGTCCCATAAGTCGAGAAGGGTCTTAAAAGAGCCAGAGTAAATGGGAATGAGGACGACACCAAGCCCAGGCCAGAGATGGGAGGGGAAAGGAAAGAACTCATTTGGTTCCTTTACTCATCCTCCCCAGTTTCTCTACATCTCGCTCCAGGTTGAGACACTTCACTGTGTTTGTTCCTAGTCTGCTCCTAACATCTCACAACCTTCATTCTGGTTTCTGCTGCTAGAAGAACCTCCTGACCCTCCTTCAGGCAAACACTATGGCCATCAAGGCAGCAGCCCTGCCTTCCATTTCTCTTTCCTTTTTTGCTAACACCTGTCTCTTTTGTTTCTTTGTTTTTGTTTATTCCGTCACCCAGGCTGGAGTGCAGTGGCACAATCTGCTCACTGCAACCTCCACCTCCCAGGCTCAAGCAATTCTCATGCCTCAGCCTCCCAAGTAGCTGGGATTACAGGAATAGGCTACCACACCCAGCTAATTTTTTGGTATTTTTAGTAGAGACAGAGTTTCAACACGTTAGCCAACCAGGTTTTGAACTCCTGGCCTTAAGTCGATCTGCCCACCTCTGCCTTCCTCCCAAAGTGCTGGGATTATAGCATGAGCCACCACACCTGACCTGCTAACACCTATCTCTTAATGGAAGATATTTTAGCTGATGGAAGATTTTTAGGCTTAGTCCATGAAACCAAGTGAATAGTTCCCCAACCCCCTTGTGGAGCCATCTGGGTTTCTGGTTAGGGAGTTGAGCCAAAAGGGAGAATGGGTTCTCAATCAGGCGTGCCAGGGACACCTGCCTGCCAGCCCAACCCACTGTTTGCAAGGCTGGGGGCACAACTGGCGACTCATCAGACTCAGAGCTGAGCACTGCGAGATCCAGGAGAGCCTGGGAGACTGTCCCATCCAGTACTCCTTGCCCTCGCTCTACCACGCATGTGTGGATACACACACTGGCAGATGCAGGCGCACACACACCATTTTGCAGGTGGAGAAACCTAGACACAGAGCCAGCATGCCATCTTGGGATTGCTATTTCGATGCCCTTTCCACCACTCTGTGCTTTAAGTCCCGAATAAGTTACATGTCACACTGTGCAGACTGAGTAGGCAAAGCTGCATGCTGTTCTGTTTGCCTAAGCATGACCTATAAAGGGGATGGATGCCGTAGCAGGAGGCCTCTGCAGCTGACAGAGTGTCCACACTTCGGAGCATGGGATTCAAGGCCTGCCACCCCACCCTTCATGTGCCAGCCTTCTGAGCTCTTCACAGCCCTATGTATTTCCTCTCCATTTCTTCACTTGTTTGTCCATCCGTTCACCTACAACTATCTATGGAGCACCTACTACGAGCTAGGTGCATTTCTAGCATTAGAGTACAATTGTGAAATAGCAGACAACCTATTTCACAATTACTAAGCCTGTGGGAATATTTACTAAGCCCGTGGCCCACCTGGTTTGCCCAGGTTGGAGCCTTTGAACACCAGAGGAGCCTGATTAGATATGCCTTGCAATAGGACCAGAGCCATGGAATCCCTGTTTGCTCTGCATGTTTTACCTAGAGCCCAGCACAGTACCTGGCCCAGAGGAGACTGATCCCAAAAATGTGATGAATGAATGAGTGCACAAATGACTGATTGGATAAATAAACACATGTGTACAAAGCATAGACCTCAACTCTGGTTGGTTTCCCCTGCTCTAAGGTAAAGTCTAGGTTTTATTTTATTTTGTTGAACCTCCTTCAGATACAGAGAATTGAGTTAGTTTTAGTCATCAGTTTATAGCAGTTAACATCATTGCTTCAGGAAAGACTTGGCTCTGTTACATTCATTCATTCATTCATTCATCCATTCATTCATTTTCATCCCCATTTCTCACTGCCATTCCCTATGTCTGTCTAATTGTACCTTTTTTTGGTATGCAGTTTTGCAAAATATATGTTATTATTTTGTGTGTGTTTTTTATTTATGTAAATGTATTATATGTATATAATATATATCCTCTTTTTTCTTCCTTTTCATTAAACAGTGTGCTTTTAATATCCATCCTTCCATTACGTCTAATCTACCAGTTATGATTCTCTCTAGGTCACTGCCATCACACACACACACACACACACACACACACACACACACACACACACACACACACACCACACAGCTGCATTGAGCAGCCTTCTATATGTCTCCTTAATTAGAATTTCTTAGGCCGTATCCCAGGAGTAGAATTCTGGGTCAAAGAGTATGCAGACACTTAATTTGACTAAGTAGTGCCAGATGCTGTCCCAAATGGCTACTCCCATGACATCCCACCAGAAGTGCCTGAAGCCCCTATGTCTCTGTCTTCACCAGCACCTAGAATTGTTTGTATTTCTAAATGTTGTCATATATTAGTTGTAAAGCAACATCACTTTCATGTTCTCTAATTTTTAGTGATATTGAGCATCTTTTCATGTGCCTACTGTCTGCTGGTTTTTTTCTTTTGTAAATTGCTTATTCAGATGCTTTGCCCATTTTTCTGATGAGGTTGCTGTCTCTATGTTGTTGATTTTCAGGAGCTCCGTGGATGATGGGTATTAAGACCATGTTGATTTTAGACCTTACAAATGTCTTCTTTCATTCTGTTGTCTGTTGACTTTGTCCAGGATGTTCTTTGTCTAAAAGAAATGCTCGATTTTGATGTAATCAAATTAGTGAATTTTTGGTCTAATGGTTTGTGCTTTTGAAGTTTTGTTTAAGAAGTTCTTCTTGCCCCTGGGTTTCGAAGATATTCCCCTACATTTTCTCCTATTAACTTTACCTTTCTCATTTAAACCTTTACTCAGTCATGTGTCGTCTCTTGTTTATGGAGTTAGGTATGCATAAGTTTTGCTTTCCTTTATATAGTCAACCAGTTTTCCAAATGTCATCTGTTAAACAATTAAACATTCTTTTGATTTATGGTGCCACGTTTTTGGAAATTAAATTTCCTTCCAAAAATGGGCTTATCTATTAACACTTTATTCCTGACGTTTTCAAACTTTCTCAGTTTAAAGCACCCTAAGTGTCTCAGTAATTTTTTCATAGCATTTTTTCACACAATATTTTTTTCTCTAAGCCAAAAGAAATACTACAAGTTTCTAAGCAGTTAGGTCCAAACAACTAGATAAATATTTAAATCCTAACAACTTAGTAGCCATTTGAAAAAATAATGCACAGAAATTGAAACAAAAAATAAAGTTTTAATTTGATTCCTGAATGACTGCAATTCCTTACTAATGGAATAGGAGCCTGTTCCTACTGGAATAGGGAGCTAGACAACTTCTGAAACCTTGGAATAAGATTGGACATTGGTCCGTGTTCCTCGTCGATTTTTACACATGCTTGCTTTTTACCACAGCAACCACTAAAAACCGAGTTTCACAAAGATGTGATGTCATCAAAATGATGTGTTACAATCTAATGTTGAGACTGTTAATTACTTCAAGCTAGTAGTTCACATGGTGTGGGGAATCGATGTTAAATATCACTGTTTCCCTCAGAAATTTAAAATATGCAGGCCAGGCACGGTGGCTCACTCCTATAATCTCAGCACTTTAGGAGGCCAAGACAGGCGAATCACCTGAGGTCTGTAGTTCGAGACCAGCCTGGCCAACATGATGAAACCCTGTCTCTACTAAAAATACAAAAATTAGCCAGATGTGGGGGTGCATGTCTGTAATCCCAGCTACTCAGGAGGCTGAGGCAGGAGAATTGCTTGAACCTGGGAGGTGGAGGTTGCAGTGAGCCGAGATCAAGCCACTGCGCTCCAGCCTGGGCAACAGAGTGAGACTCTGTCTCAAAAATAAATAAAATAAAATAAAACATGCTACAACACCCCCTGTGAGTTCACTGTGGTACCCTAGGGCACGTCAAGGCCCAGTTTGGGAACCATAGTCCTGTTCTCTTCTGCTGGCTTGTTTGTTTTTGAACCAAAACCATCCATTGCTCTTAGTGTGGCTTTCTAGTATGCCTTAATATCTGGCAAAGCAACAGATCTCCTCTTTCCATTCTTTGTTGGTGTGACTTTGCTACAGGCCTTTCTTTTTTTTTTTTTTTTTTTTTTTTATAAAAGAGAGAAAGAAAGAGGAAGAGAAAGAGGGAGAGAGAATGGGATTCTTGTTTTATTGCCCAGGCTAAAATACAGTCTAAAAATGGGTATTAAAAATCTCTTTCATGCCAATAATTGTGTTTAACAATGGAGACAGGAAGGAATAGGGGATGAAAATAACAAATAAGCAGCCAACCAATATTTTATTTAAATCTGTGAAATGCTATGCAATTGCTGGGGAGTGATTTACTTCCAGTTATGTGGTCACTTTTAAAATACGTATAATGTGATACTGAGAAAAATGTATGTTTTGTGGATTTGTAG
>PVKP010038392.1:0-20926 GCA_004027715.1 Plecturocebus donacophilus
TTTGCTGTTTCTTTCTTTCTCCTTTTCTCTTTTTCTAAAATCTCTTCCTCTTTCTTTCTCTTTCATTCTTTTTTCTTTCTTTTGCTGTTTCTTTCTTTCTCCTTTTCTCTCTTTTTCTAAAATCTCTTCCTTTCTTTTTCTTTTTTTCTTTCTTTTGCTGTTTCTTTCTCCTTTTCTCTCTTTTTAATAAAAAAAAAAATAAGCTACTGATACATACAACAACATGGATAAATCTCTAATGCATGATACTAGGTTAAGAAAGCCTCTTGACCTAGTATCATGCATTACAGATATCCATTATCAAAAGCTATGTATTATAAGTCCATTTACATGACATTTCGGAAAAATTCAAGTGTAAGGACAAAAAAATAGATCAGTGGTTTCTAGATAGGAGTCAGGAGTAACAGGTTCGCAAAAAAGAGGTATGGGGGGATGATAGGATTGTTCTACAATTGATTTTGAGGTGTTAACTGACTGCATTTGTCAAAAATTAAAGAACTGTCACTAAAAAAGGTGGATTTAGCTGTATACAAATTATTAATTTCAAAAAGCTTGTTAAGAAAATGAGCAAGACACAGACTGGGAGAAAATATTTATGAAGTGCATAACTGACTTGTATTTAGAATTATATAAATAACTACAACTCAATAATATAATTTCTTTTAAAAACAGGGAAAAGACATGAGGAGATACTTCAGAAAAGTATACAGATGATAAATGATTGCATGAAAAGAGGCTCAACAGCATTAGTCATCACAGAAAGCCACATTAAAGTAAATGAAGTACAACACACTCAATAGAATGGCTAAAATTAAACAGAAAAAAGCCAATACCACCAAGTAGCGTCAAGGATATGGAACAAATGAAGCAAACTTTCATACATTGCCTGTGAAAATACAAAATGGTACAACCAATTTGGCTAAAATTTTGGCAGTGACTTATAAAGTTAAAGCTCCACTTACTATATAACCTAAGTAATTCCAACTCCATTCTTCTTCCTTAGCAATCTCTTTCCTAAGTGATAACTCAAAAGAAATAACATGTATTCCAACAGACTTGTACACAAATGTCCATGTAAGCTTTACTCATTAAAAAGCGTAAACTGAAAACGATCTGTTTGTGTCCACCAATTGCTGAATGAAAAAACAAACTGGTATAGCCAGACAATGAAATACTATTCAGCAGTAAAAAAAAAAATGAATGCTCACAATGACATGAACAAATCCAAAAAGCATTACAGCAAGTGAAAGACTACAGACACAAAACACTACATACTGTATGATTCCATTTACAACGCATTCTAAAAATAGCAAAACTCTAGTGACAGAAAGCAGATTAGTGGTTGCTAAGGTCCAGGAATAGGGAGAGAGAACTGACTTCAAATGAGAACAAAGAAACCTTCTGGAGTAATATAAATGTTCCTTACCAAAATTTTTGGTCAAAGTGACACAGCTGCATACATTTGTCAAAATTTCCAATTTTATACTAAATATTGGAGAATTTTATCATGTTTAAATTAAACCTATGCCAGACCTCTTCAGTTCTCTTCATAATCACAAAAAAATCAGAAAATAAAGACAAGCAAAAACAAATTTTTCATAACCCTAAATCCCACTATCCAGAGACAATATCAGCACTAGTGATTTGATGTACAGAATCCTAGATATTTTTCAATTAAATATTAACTTTTGGTAAAATCAAAATAGGACAAAATTCTTCACACGGTTCAGGAGCTTTTAAAAAATTCTAAATTGTAACACAAATGTTACTTCCATTTCAATAAATTCACCATGTATTTTATTTTTAAAAAGGAAAAAAGACAAGTTACACTATGATTCTCTTAGTTGTAAGTGAACACCAAAACTTTCTATTGTGTGTCTTTTTGTTCCCAGGAATTATTTGAACATTTGCAAAACTTGTTTTTACTAATATATAACTCAATTTAACTCACAGGTCTTGGAATCTCTAAAAAACATATTTTCTAGTTTTGCTAAACAAAATTGAAAGAAATCCTTTACAGAAATAGAACAAAATCTTAGCTTTTATAGGATGACAAGGCAATTTAAAAATAATAGTTAACACTAAATAAACATTTAAAAAAATTTTCTGAAAGAGAAAGGATTATTTGTTGCCATCTATTCTTTCTAAATTTAGGAGAAGATGCTGTACTCACACATGTGAAGGGCCAGTCTATTTAAACAGTTTTTTTTAAAAAAAAATTTATTATGGAAGGAAAAAGAAACCCCAGGGCCTAAAATGTAATGAGTGATCCTATTAGTTCCACCAGACTAAAATCATACAGTCTACGTATGTGGTCTTTTCAGCCACATCTGTCATGAACCATTTTTACATCACAAAATGCAAAATACTGAGCAAAGATTTACTAGATGAGAGCTGGGAAAGTATTCATCATTTTCCCCTAAAAGAAACAATGACTCATAGGAAGATAGGTGACAGTTCCTTCTTTGCAATGTGCACATATTTTAGAATTAAATCCTAATATAATCTGAGCAACAAAGAGAAAATTATAAAAAAAAAAGATTAAATAAAATGAAAAAATGAAAATTCAATTATAATTGTCTTAAACTCCAAATATTTTGCTTGGCTAGGAAACATAGATCAATTATTTAAAATATGTGAAAATGTATATAAATTACTTACCACATAGTAGATGCTCAATAAATGGTACTCACTTTAAATACTTTATGAATCATATTTTTATTAAGCATTTTATAAAATGATCTGATATTCTTTGCAAAAGCTGTTACACAAAAGTAAAATTTTTACTTGATATAAAATGTATAGACTATATTTTTATTTCATTACATTAATTATTTGACTTATTTGAAATTCAAATTAATTACTTTTTGCTAAATTTGTTTACAAAATGTTATTTTACTCTTATTCAAAAAAACAGATCTCTAATTTCTCCTATAAGAAAAGGCTGATTTATCAGTGCAAATATTTTCATGACTTAAATTTAAAGATATTAAAGGGTAATTAATTCTAAACAACTCATTATATAATTTTACAATAGATAAATTCGTTACAATGATTTTAAAACCACTGAAAAAAAACCTTGTATTTAATATATAAACAAGCATCCAAATCTTATACACTTGTCAGTCTTTCAATAATGAAGTCAGGGAAAACAAATTCACAGACACCCAAGTGAATTGGCAACTGTAAGTGACAGAAGCCCTTCTAAATCCTCTGTTTACACTGGGGATTAGTGGAGTAGATTTTGAGTTGCACATTGAACAGTCCATGGTCAAGGGAACCTGCTCTCTTGTCAGCCCGCAGGGCATAAGGACAAAGCATGGTCCTGGTAGGAAGTGACCCATAAACGTATTCCTACCCAGGATTTATACAAAGCCAGTCTGCCTCACAGAAACTCCATATGACCATTAACTGGCCTGCAAGGCCTGCCAGGAGGCCTAATTACAGGTCTACAGAGCCCAATAACAAAAGCTGAAGGGCTTTAGCCTAGGGATGATCTGCTTTATACTGACTTGAGAGAGTCCATATAGAGAATCCAAAAGAAAGAGGTTTAGCTTTAAAATTCTCCCCAGAGATCCAGCATTGTACTCAAGTCTAGAAAGCCCACATGCAACATACTTCAGCTAGGCTTAAACATATCACCCTCTCAAAATTAACATTCAACTACTGTCTGCTTAACATCTGCTCAAACATGGCAAGTTACTGTGATATTGTCAGAATCTAGCTGATGGCTTTTTTTTCCCTACTAAACATCATTAGAGTAAATAATAGCCACTCAAATATAAATGATATTAAAACAACTTATAGTTTTTAAATAAAGCAATTTATTTAGAGATGCTCTTTAGGATACACCAATTTTATCTTTTGGGATTAACAAAAAGCTAAAAATCACATTCTTTGATAAAAACTAGAAGTTAAATTAACATTAGTATTTTGATTTACATCAAAGCTATTCAATTTGACATAGAATTTTTGAAGTTTTCACAAACCATATTTGATTGAAAAAAAAAGCTTTAACCAATGTTCAAGTCAACTGAAGAATTTAAGGCTTTGTTTAAAGGCACTATTCTTGAAAAAGAGATACTCCTAGCTAACTCTTTTTATGAGGCAGCATCATCCTGATACCAAAACTTGGCAGAGACACAACAAAAAAAGAAAATTTCAGGCCAATATCCCCGATAAACATCGATGCAAAAATTCTCAATGAAATATTGGCAAATGGAATCCAGCAGCACATTAAAAAGATTATCCACCATAATCAAGTCAGCTTCGTCCCTGGGATGCAAGGCTGGTTCAACATATGCAAATCAATACATGTAATCCATCATATTAACAGAACCAAAGACAAAAACCACACGGTTATCTCAACAGATGCAGAAAAGGCCTTTGATAAAATTCAACATCCCTTCATGCTAGCAACTCTCAATAAAGTAGGTATTGATGAAACATATCGCAAAATAATAAGAGCTATTTATGACAAACATATAGTCAACATCACACTGAATGGGCAAAAGCTGGAAACATTCCCTTTGAAAACCAGCAAAAGACAAGAATGCCCTCTCTCACCACTTCTATTCAACATAGTATTGGAAGTTCTGGCCAGGGCAATCAGGCTGGAGAAAGAAATAAAGGGTATTCAAATAGGAAGAGAGGAAAACAAACGGTCTCTGTTTGCAGATGACATGATTCTATATTTAGAAAACCCCAGCATCTAAGCCCCAAATCTCTTTAAGCTGATAAGCAACTTCAGCAAAGTCTAAAGATACAAAATCAATGTGCAAAAATCACAAGCATTCCTATACATCAACAACAGACAGAGAGCCAAATTATGAGTGAACTCCCATTCACAATTACTATAAAGAGAATAAAATACCTCGGAATACCACTTACAAGGGATGTGAGGAACTCCTCAAGAAGAATTACAAACCACTGCTCAAGAAAACAAAAGAGGACACAAACAAATGGAAAAACACTCCATGCTCATGGACAGGAAGAATCAATATCATGAAAATGGCCATACAGCCCAAAGTAATATATAGATTCAGTGCTGTCCCCATCAAGCTACCATTGACTTTCTTCACAGAATTATACTTTAAATTTCATATGGAACCAAAAAAAAGAGTCTATATAGCCAAGACAATCCTAAGCAAAAAGAACAAAGCTGGAGGCATTATGCTTCCTGACTTCAAACTATACTATAAGGCTACCATAACAAAAACAGCATGGTACTGGTACCAAAACAGATATATAGACCAATGGAACAGAACAGAGGGGTCAGATATAATGCACAGAGGGGTCATCCACAACCATCTGATCTTTGACAAACCTGAAAAAAACAAACAATGTGGAAACGATTACCTATTTAATAAATGGTGTTGGGAAAACTGGCTAGCCATTTGTGGAAAGCTGCAACTGGACCCCTTCTTTATACCTTATACAAAAATTAACTCAAGATGGATTAAAGACTTAAATGGAAGACCTAAAACCATAAAAACCCTAGAAGAAATCCTAGGCAATACCATTCAGGATACAGGCATGAGCAAAGACTTCATGACTAAAACACCAAAAGCAATGGAAACAAAAGCCAAAATAAAAATGGGATCTAATTAAACTAAAGAGCTTCTGCACAGCAAAAGAAACGAACATCAGAGTCAACAGGCAACCTATAGAAGGGGAGAAAATTTTTGCAATCTATGCATCTGACAAAGGGCTAATATCCAGAATCTACAAAGAACTTAAACAAATTTACAAAAAATAAAACCAACTCCATCAAAAAGTGGGTGAGGGATACGAACAGACAATTCTCAAAAGAAGACATTTATGCAGTTAACGAACATATGAAAAAAAGCTCATCATCACTAGTCATTAGAGAAATGCAAACCAAAACTACAATGAGATCCCATCTTACACCAGTTAGAATGGCAATCATTAAAAAGTCAGAAAATAACATGCTGGAGAGGATGTGGAGAAATAGGAACCACTGTGGAAGTCAGTGTGGTGATTCCTCAAGGACCTAGAAATAGAAATTCCGTTTGACCCAGCAATCCCATTACTAGATATATATCCAAAGGATTATAAATCGTTCTTTTATAAAGACACATGCACATGTATGTTCACTGTGGCACTGTTTACAATAGCAAAGACCTGGAACCAACCCAAATGCCCATCTATGATAGAGTGGACAGGGAAAAAGTGGCACATATACACCATGGAATACTATGCAGCCATAAAAAATGATGAGTTTGTGTCCTTTGTAGGGACATGGATGAACCTGGAAACCATCATTCTCAGCAAAATGACACAAGAACAGAAAATTAAACACTGCATGTTCTCACTCATAGGCGGGTTTTGAACAATGAGAACACATGGACACAGGAAGGGGAGCATCACACACTGGGATCTGTTGGGGGGGACTAGGGGAGGGACAGCAAGGGGTAGGGAGTTGCAGAGGGATAACATGGGGAGAAATGCCAGATATAGGTGATGGGGAATGGAGGCAGCAAACCACATTGCCATGTATGTACCTATGCAACAATCCTGCATGTTCTTCACAAGTACCCCAGAACCTAAAGTGCAATCAAATATGAAAAAAAAAAAAAAAGAAAAAAGAAAACTTACCTCAGAACCAAAGGCTTACTTGATGATAGAAATTATTTTATCATAAAATAATTGTAGAATGAAGTCTTATAGAATAACGTTATACATTTTGTAATATTATCTATTACCTTTCTTTATGCCCAACCTAACTCAGGTATTTAACTTATGAATTAGAAGTAACTTAAGGGTAAGGCGCGGTGGCTCATGCCTGTAGTCCCACCACTTTGGGAGGCTGAGGCGGGTGGATCACTTGAGGCTAGGAGTTTGAGACAGCATGGCAAAAGCCTGTCTCCGCCAAAAATACAAAAAATTAGCTAGGTGTGGTGGCACGCACCTGTAATCCCAGCTACTTGGGAGGCTGAGGCAGGAGAATTTCTTGAACCTGGGAATATGGGATATGGAGGTTATGGTGAGCGAAGTTCATGCCACTGCATTCCAGCCTGGGTGACAGAGCAAGATGAAGAAGATGAAGAAGACGAAGAAGACGAAGATGAAGATGAAGAAGAAGACACGATGAAGAAGAAGAAAGAAGAAAGAATAAGAGGAAGAGGAGAGAGGGAGGAGGGGGAGGAAGTGGGGGAGGAGGAGGAGGAGGAGGAAATTTAAAAAAAGTAGATGGAAAGTCAGAAATCATTGGAGCTGAGTCCTGGTTCTGTCACTTATTAGCTCTGTAATTTTTAATGAGTCATTTCAGCTTTCAGGATATTTGTAAAATGGACTAATTAGCTCTCCAAGCAGTGATGTGAATCAAAAGATAAAGATTTATTAAAGTGCTTTGAAAACTATAAGGTACAATACAAAAGGTTGTAGATATTATACAGAAAATGAAATACTGTTACACAGAGATATTGTGATATTGTTTTACCATATATGCACTAAAAGAAATTTTTACCTTTTCTTATAACATTAGAAATACAATTCTAAAGGTGCATGTGTCGATTCTATTAAAAGTAAAATACTGAGGAGGCTTCAGCAAAAATTGTGTTACAGGTATTGTCCTCTGATACTGATAAAAAATATGTTTTGGCAAAATCTCTCTTCCACATTCTTTAGACTCATGAACACATTTGGGATAAGATGATAATACCTTTTTGCAGAAAATCCAAGTAATGTTTGGAATAAAATAGGGCTATCAAGACAGACAAAGGCAAGAACAAAAGTGATGGAGACAAAGGAGGCTTTACCTAAACTTGCTATCTTCCCCCATCCCCCATGTAATAATCATGTTTAACTGTCTTTTCTGTCAAGCACTACCTTAAAATTTAAGTGTAAAAAGTTAAGTTATATATCTTCCGCTTTTGAAGCTGGATAACATCACAGTATATGTATTATAAAATCTATCACACAGCAGTTAAAATGAGCACACCAGCAGCTAAAGGTTTTTCAGATATCTAGATCCTTCGTTCTCTACAATGACTCACCAAATATTAACAGTTCTGGTGTAGTGCTACTATATGTATTATTAAAACTGCTGGGAAATATGTAGAAGTTTTAAATATAGTTACTTTCTTCTTTTTTTTTTTGACACAGGATCTCACTCTGTCACCCACACTGGGGTGCAGTGGCACAATCACAGCTCACTAAACCGTTGACTTCTTGGGCACAAGCAACTGTCCCACCTCAGCCTCCCAAGAGGCTAGGACTAGAAGCATGTGACACCGTGCCTCGCTAAGTTTTGAATTTTTTTAGAGACAGAGTTTTACTGTGTTGCCCAGGCTAGTCTCAAACTCCTGGGCTTGGGTAATCCTCCCATCTCAGCCTCCTCAAGTGCTGGGATTACAGGAGTGAGCTACCATGCCTGGCTAAATATATAGTTCCTGACCTTAGGAAGTTTGTTTCATTGAAAAAAATAAGTATAAAATTCATGAAACAAGTAAATATTAATATCAGCACTGTATGAATAAATATCAATATAAGTGGTGTGCAGACATGACTAAAAGAATTCAAAGGAGGAGAGAAAGATTAGGTACTAAAATAGGGAAATCATGTGGAAATCTTGTTTTAGAAGGGTCCTGAAGTGTTTGAAGTGGGAAAACGAAAGAAAGAAGGCATTTATAGAAGAGAAAAAGGATGTGGAAAGCTTCCCAGGTGAAGAAGAATATGGGAAACTCAAAGACCAATGAAAAAAAAAAGCACAGTAATAATTCTAAAAAATAAAGTTAGAATAGTCTGTGTATCCACTGCACAGAACTTTAGAACCTTAAGAATAGAAATGTGACACTTACTTTGTAAGCAACTGAGAGTCACTAAGTAATTCTGAGCAACGCGGTGGCATTAACATATGGTACCCAATGATGGCAGCATGGGTGGTGGTAGCAGAAGTGGCTGAGGGAGCAGCAAAAGCAGCAGTGGGTCTCCTGTGCCCTGTGTCCCCAAGGCAGCCAGCTGTGCTGCCTCCACCCTCCTATGGCTGGCTGAGACCCACCTCCAGGCCAGGAGCCTCTGTGGCTCTGGACCCTGGCACCATGTTGCTGCTCTTGCCCACTGCTGCTGCAGAGGTTGCAGGGAAGGAGGCAGAGCTGGGGCCATGCTTTTGGGGGGCAGCAGTGCCCACTTCAAGGACCCGGCCAGCAGCACAGCCACCCTGCTGAGGGCACTGGGTTCCTACACCTTGGGAGAAGGCTCTGATGAGGGCCACCTGGGGCTGTGTCCCCAGAATCTGCCCCACATTTGGGTGACTGCCAGGCCTGACATTCCCGATGACCAGGCACACTCTGGGAGATGCTCTAGCAATCTCCCACCCCGTCACCAACCAAGAAGAGCTGCTAGATGGGTGAGGGGGAACTGTGGGCCATCCCTGAGAGCTGGGGCCAAAGTGAGAGCTTGCAGAGACATCTCTCTGCCCCAGTCACCAGCCTGGGCCCAGTGAGGACCTGGAGCCCCACCCTAGGCTGCAAGGGGGCACAGCTGGGGCTGCATACTCCACAGAGCCAGCAGAGGCCAGGAGCAGGCAGCAGCACTGCCCTCATGAGCATGGCTGTAGCCCTCAAATTGGGGCTGTGAACCCAGGTCTCTCTGTACTCTTGAGAGCCTAGGAAAAACTCTGCCTCACCCTTGCAGGCTTAAGGGTGCCCGTTCCTGCTGCCTGGCCTCTTTCTACTCCTGGCATCTGCTCTGATCTCAGGGAGGGGCTGGGGGCAAGTCCAGGAACTGTCACAGCCCGGCCAGGTATATACACGCCACATGCATTGGGCAGCATGGACATGCCAGCCCTCTGCCACCTTAGCTCCCTCTAGACTTTGTGCGCTGACCAGAACAAGCTGAGGAAGAAGCTGAAGGCAGAGGGTTGAGGGTTGCTGGGTGCTGGCCTGCAGGTGCCCCTTGTTGCAAGCAGCTTGGGTGTCACAGATGGTGGCAGGAGGCAGAAGTCTCCTGGATAGAAGGGAATAGGTCCCCAGTGAGGCCCTACCTTAGCCCAGGGAGGGCCTGAAGGCTGGCAGCTGCCAGTCCCACAGACCAGAGTAGGGACTTGTGCCTTTTCTGGGCCTGCCCACGGACCAACTGGTGTGCACTTCCTCCCCTTCTAAGGCCCATAAAAGCCCCAGGTTCAGCCACAGCAGAACAGAGGATGGAGAGAAGATGGGAGGACCAGCTGTAGAGAGAAGCTACCTGCTCTGCTGAGAGTTGCAGAGACAAGGGGAGGACCTGACTGCAGAGAGGAGCCACCCACTCTAGGGCTTCCTCTCTGCTGAGAGCTGTAGACACGATGGAACAACCTGCCTGCAGAGAGGAGCCATCCACTCATCCTTCTCTCTGTGGAGAGCTACAGACCATAGCATAACCAGTAGCAGAGAGGGTAGCTTCTTATCTGGGTACCTCACTCTTCCTGGTTGCAGGAAGAATATTTTCACAACAGCCCAACAGAGTAGTTATTATCTTTCCCTCTTACAGATAAAGAAATATGGTAAAGAGAAGCCCCCAAATACAAGAACTCAGGACCCAATGAATAGAGGGGCTAAAAGAGCTATAACACAAACAGGGATAAAACATACTCCTTGCTCACCACGTTGCAGGCAAAGAGAAGGAGAAAAGAGCTGTGGCCCTCTGGGGAGCTCAGACCCAGAAGCTCCCCGAGCCAGGACTGTGCCTCCCTCTTTGGGGCCCTACAGTTCCTGGCATCTTCAAGCTTCTGGGTGCCACTGTGTTCCCTGGTGCCAGCTATGGAAACTGCTTGCAGTGTGCCTGATTCAGCTGCAGCCTCTCAGAGAGCCGGTGCCCGTGCTGGTACCTGGAGCTGTCTGCTCCATTACAGCAACCGCAGAGAGTTTTCCAGCCAGAAAAGCAATACCCTAAAGATCTCATAACACCGAGAAAGAATCATCTAGCAGTGGTGTCCACAAAAATCAAGATGAAATACAATTTTCTGGTGGCTATCACTTTTCAGGCTCTGGGCTCAGTATTTCATGTGTTATTATTTTCGCCACAGCCGACATGGTAGTTAATATCTTTCCCTCTTACAGATAAAGAAATTATGGTAAAGAGAAGCCCTCAAATACAAATAGTTTCAAACAGTTAACTTAAATGTGTGATATGATGTAGTTGAGGCAATAGGGAACCATATCATATATTGCTATAGGTGGGAAAGTAAAATGGTTCAGCTGCTGTGAAAAATGTTTTGTGGTTTCTTAGAAAATTAAACATAGAATTACCAAATGACTCACAATCACCCTTCTAGGTATACACCTTAAAAACCTCCAAACAGGTACTCAAACAAGTACATATACACATATATTCAAATGTACTCACAATAGACCAAAAGTAGAAACAGCCCAAATTTCTATCAATGGATAAACAAGTTGTGTACATGTATATAAAACATATTATTTAGCAATGAAAAAGGTATGAAGTACTGACATACTATTTGTCTATAACTTCAAAACATACTAAATGAAAGAAGCCAGACACACAAGGTCACATATTATATGATTCCATTTACATGAAATATCCAGAATAGACAGAGACAGAGGGAGACTGGTGGTTGTCAAGGTCTTGGGGAAAAGGAAAATGGGGAGAAATTGCAAGTAGGTAAGGGGTTTCACTCTGGAGTGATGGAAATGTTTAGAACTAGACAGAGTTGGTGGTTGCACAACACTGTGAATGTACTGAATACCACTGAATTGTTCACTTTAAACAATTATGATTAATTTTATGTTATGTAAATTTCACCTCAATGAACTAGAAAAGAACACATCTGTTATATTTGATTAAAAAAAAAAACCACTGTTCTGGCTAAACAATAAACATTAAACTGCTCAAAGTTACAGAACAAGTGGTGATGGCAGACTTAGGATCTTTCCACTATTCATTAGTGTCTCTCTAGAGAAGTAATAGAATTGAAGCAGGAAACCAATTAGGAGGTAATGGAATAATCCTTGAGTGAAATGTTTGGCATCTAGACTAAGGAGATGGCAGTGGGAGAGACAATAAAAGGATAAATTTTTAAAAAATTCAAAATCAGAATAATTAAGTCTAGATGAATTAATGCTTATAAAAGAGTCAAAGATAAAACTTTCAAGGCTTTGAATCAAAGTACAAATATGTAATAGTTTAGCACATATAAAATATGATTTGAACTCAAATAAAATCTCAGACTCAAACTTATGTTTGTTATAATAATCATAACACCCTATAGCTACATTTTGTTTAATCTTATTTTAGTCCTTTATATGTCTTTCAGAATCATACCACTAAAAATCATAGCTAAATCTTCTAAACAGATTTTAATTCCAAACCAACAACATTATTAATGTTTACTAATATAATCAATTACAATGAAATAGTTAAAACATAAAACCTCCTTCTGGGACTTGGAGCTAAACAACTAAGTCTAATCAGTAGGATTTCTACATAAGAACCTTATCTATCAAGTTATGCTGCTTGTAAAGCTAAAATTAACCCTGCCTTGAGAATCTAGCATAAGGCCTTAATTCTTTGCCTGTACTCACTTTTAAGGCCCCCAAATCAAGGTGTTTTTCTTAGGAACCTAAGTGAACTCCAATGTGACAATGGGTACTACTAGACTTCCCTATCCATTTATCTCAACCTTGAGACTAGGCTGGATTGCAAAACTTACCAGACAGGTCTCAAGTTCTTATTTGCTTATTTTTAATAATATAATGAACAACTTAAAATTCATCACCAAAAAGAGAACTAGAACCTCGACAGTAAGTTGCTTAGGTACTCTTTCCCTACCTATCCCAAGCCACCAATTCCCCTCTACCAAGCCACAAGTTCTCATTAAAAACAACACTGGATAGTTTTCAAAAAGGTATAATATGTTATATTATACAGCAATATATTCACAGAACAGGCATCAAAAAAAATCTAGCAAAATGATCACTTAACCAGTGGCAATGAAAAGTAGCACAAAGCTTTTATAAAACAATTCAGCAAAAATGTACAAAAAGCCATCCTATTAAATTGGTGCAAAACTAACTGCGGTTTTGCCAAAAAAGCAATTACTTTTGAACCAACCTAAAATGCTAATACCCTCTAACCTCATAAATTCATTTCTATAGTAGCAAATCCCCCCAAAATAAAATAAAATATGTCTAACACAATGTAAAAGAGGATGTTCATTATACTGTTATTGGTAAGAAGGAAAAGTTGGACAACATAAATATTTAGTAAGAAAGAGTGACTTAAAAAACTGAACATTTAGCTAAGGTCTATCCTTTGCTAATCTAGGCCAAAATAAATTTTTTAACTTGAAAATGTCACAATTTTGGATGTTTCTCAAATTCACAAAATCTGGCTCTTTATCCTTATATACAATTCAGAACATTAAAGTTAAAAGTGAGGGATGACAACTCAGATGGATATAAGCAAGTTATACGCTGTGATGTCTGGAGTATCAGATTTGTTTTCAAGTGTGCTTAACATCATGCTAAATATTTTTTTAAAACTGAACAAAACTATGAAATAAAATTATTTAAAACTGTATTAATGGAAACAAATGTTTTCTGTGCTAGGCAACATAAATACTTTCCTTCAAAGCAAGAGTTTCCAATACTCAAATTAGGAGCTGGAAATATTTTTTCAAAGCAAAATGCCATACATATTATGTGAATTATAAAGAATCATATTAATTAGATTTATCCTACAGTATATTTGAGTGAAAATATAAAAAACTATTAGCAACAAAATTTTAGTAAGTAATGTTTTCTACATAATTAAAGATAAAATGAATAAGATAAAAACATAAAGTATAAATGATTTTTAGAGTAATAAGGAGGAGTACAGGGACACTTCATCAAAACTAAAACATTTGCCAATCTTTATAACTACATGGTAAGTAATTCAGGAAGCTAGTATATATCATTCATACTAGAGTTCCCAATCTTTAGACTGTGGACACTTTAAACAAGAATACAAAGAGCTAATGCAAGAGATCCTTGAATCAATATGCACATGTATATTTTTTTGATCAATGAATCCTAAAAATATAACTACTATCATTTGGTGGTCTGAAATTACTTTTGATGTTAAAATAGAATTCTCATTTTTCCAGCTAGAAATTATGAGGTCTTTACAGTAAATAATTTTCAGAAATATGTATAGTAGTCCCACATGATCTGCAGTTGCAGTGTCATTTTCTGTGGTTTCAGTTACCTGTGGTCAACCGTGGTCCAATAATAGGTGATTACAGTACAAGATATTTTGAGAGCGAGAGAAAGAAACCACATTTATATTTACTAAAGTATATTATAATTGTTCCATTTTATTATCATTGTTAATCTCTTACCTAATTTATAAAGTAAACTTTATCATAGGTATGTATATATAAGAAAAAATATAGGTGTGTCTATGTGTGTATGTATCTAGATATATAACTAGATATATAGATACAGAAATAGATATAGGGTTTTGTGGTACCCAGGGTTTGAGACATTAAGTGGATGCTTGGAAGATATCCACCATGTATAAGAGGGGACTATTTTACTACTCATTACAACTTATTGTTTGACTAAGTTATATACATTTTTGAAGAGCACATTAAGATTAAAAGTAAAATATCAGTACTCAGAAAATATAGATCTTAATTTTTTTAAAAGTAAAGTATTTAATGTCTATATGCAACTGAACATGATATCTAAGATCAAAGTCACAGAATTACAGTACCATTGAGAAATAAAACATACAGCACTTTAAGAATACATAGTATCAAGAACATACAGTCCAGTGAGTTCAAAGTAATTGGGGAAATTACTAAATGACACTGATCTCATTTTCTTTAGAACTAGGAAAATCTCAACCTAAACATTACACCTTATTTAAAAAATTAAAATAGAGGAGCTAGTCTTAAATGTAAAGTGTAAAACCATGAAACTTTTATTTCTCTGAATTCATCTCCTAACTGGAATTTAAAGAAACAATTGTGATGAAGATAGGATGCAATGTGGCTTATATGCTTCCAGTTCCTGTGAACTGTCCTAAAATTGTTCTTTCAGTGAACGTTGACTCAACACAGTTGATAAAACCATAAAACTTTTATTTTATGGTTTTGCACTTTACATTTAAGACTAACTCCTCCATTTTAATGTTTCTTTTAGAGGAAAAAAATGTAAGAAAAATATCATAATCTAGGGTTAGTCAAAGAATTCTTAAACACGTCACCAAAAGCACAGTACATAAAAGACAGATTAATAAATTGGGCTTCATCAAAATATAAAACTAAAACTGAAGCCAATTTTATAAATGAAAAGGTAAAGAATGACCTGTTAGCATTACACTTAGCATTATATTGCAGCAATAAATATTTCAGATAATATATGGCTATACATATAATCTAGATTTGATAAATTTGTGAGGATATACAAAAATAGTTTTCTTTTTGACTCACCTCTAAGCATGCTACCAGCCTAGTGTATATCTGTCACTTCTTCATTTAATAAAAGTTAAGTATCAACACTTACCAGCAGCTTCAAGAACCAGCTGCAGTCTGGCTTTGGCCTGTTCAGCTGGTGGCTACAAAAGAAAAAAAAAATTAACTATAGAAGACATTTACAGATCAGTTTTAATAGATGGAGCTTTAAATTAATGCATTTGTATGTCAATATTAGAAAATTTAGAGAGCTTTAACATAATTGATATTAAAATCTATCACATCTTGCATTTGCATATATGATGCAAGAATGATAAACTTTTTTTCTTCTGGAAAAAGTTTTGCTTACTATCCAACATTATACCAACCAGCAATAACATAATCGACTGAAATTTAATAGCAAGGCAAAGAGCACACATTTGACAACACATTCTCAAGTTGTGTTATTTCTTTGCATATAGAAACAGGCAAGCAATCTATGAGAATTTAAATAGCAACCTTGAAGTCCAATATTTCAGTCAAGTCAGACTCTAACACCAAATATTTTCTGCTTTCCTAACTGGAATTTAAAGGAGTAATTGTGATGAAGATAGTTTACAATGCGGCTTATATTTATGAACTTCCAGTTCCTATGAATTCCAGTCCTAAAATTGTTCTTTCAGTGAACCTTAATTCAATACAGTTGATAACAATGAAACTAAACTAATTTCCTACCAGTGACTGCACACTGAGATTTTTGGATAACGTATTAAACAACAACAAAATAACATTAATTATGTCAGGGTTATGACTTTTTACTAAAAACCTGTTAAAAAAACTATTGTCCATACTTGAGACTTCGCTTCATATAAAGATGTCTGCAATAAATAAAATAACCCCATTTTATATATGAAAATCATTTCAAAATTAATAATTTATGTGATACACTAGAATATTTTGCTATCTGTAAAAAGAAACCCAATTTGAATAAAAGAATTAAATAATTGGATATACGAAGAAGATGCTGTGCTCAGAAAAGTTTAAGAATTTGAATGGTCCTTCTGAAAAACCTATAGGAAACAAGATAGAAGAGTGGGAGACAAGACAAGTGAGGAGACTGGGAGAAACTTTTATATCACAGAACAGGGATTAAGAAACTATAGCCCTGGACCAGTGGCCTGGCTTTGTAAATAAGTTTTCTGGGACATGGGCTATGCCATTTGTTTACATACTGCCTACAGTGGCTTTTGTGATCAACTCAACAATAGGAGTTGATTATTTGAAGCAGGAATCTTAGGACCAGCAGAGCCTAAAATATCTATCTGGACCTTAAAGAAAAAGTTTGCCAACCCCTGCCAAGAAAGATGAAGAGACTTAGAAAAATCTTAAACAAAGGGGTGATGTGATCAGATCTGCATTTTGATACAACACTCTAGCAATATGTTTGAGGATAAATGGAAAGTGTGTCTAGAGGCAAGGAGCTCAGTTAGGTGGCAATTAATGAATTCCAGGTGAGAGGAAGGCATGAGCTGAAACAGTAACAGAAAGGTCAAACAGGACAACACAGACTTGAAAATATTTAATTGGCAAAACAAAAGGGCTGACTGGTTATCAGAGAAGGAGGAGATGACAACCAATAAAGAGTATTTTATGTCATATGTTTAGGGGAAAATGTATATGAGCATGCTTTATGAAGTTTTAAAGTATTGGAAATATATGATATCAATTTAAAATATCAAAGCAAAATATCAGTGGAAGACTGTGATATCTACTGAATATAACACTCATAAACTAAAATGTCTACAGGTAACAAGTCACTGAAGCAAACATTTATGATAAATGGCAAATGACATTTGACATTAGTATCAGAAAGCACAGGGAGTGTGGAGAACTGTGCTCCAACTATAAGAACAGCTGATATCCAGCACCAACTGATTGCTGTCATGCAGAAACGCAAGCCCAGGGTTATGAAATTTGTTACTTTTTCACAAGCATTTAAGTCACCATGAAAACCAATACAGAACTGTGGGGATACATACAATACTTTAATGGGCCCGACTGAAGCAGATCCTAAGCAAGAAAAGAATTAGGAAACATGCATGTCAATGTCCTTGTAAGTAACGTCCCTTGATAGAAAAATCCTAGACATTTACTGGTTATTTCATAAGAAAGAGTTTTTTTTTTTTAACAATTAAGAAATATTTAAGATATAGAAAAAATATGCATCATAATGTGTACCCAACATTCAATAAAATATTAATAGCAATATTGTCAAAGTCTTGTACCCCATGAAATCTCCCTCTATAGATCTCTTCCTCTCATTATCTTGAAGATATGGTGACTACTATTCCTAAAGAAAGAAGATTCTTTTCTTTCTTTTTTTTTTTTTTGTAACAGACAGCATCCCACTCTCTTGCCCAGGCTAAAGTGCAGTAGTGTGATCATAGCTTACTGCAGTGTTCAACTCCTGGGCTCAAGTAAACTTCTTGCCTCAGCTCCCTGAGTAGCTAGTACTACAGGTGTGCACCATCACACCCAGCTCCTTTTTTCTGTTGTTTCACAGAGTTGATGTCTCACCATGTTGTCCAGGCTGGTCTCCAACTCCTGGCCTCAAGCAATCCTCCCACCTTGGCCTCCCAAAGTACTAGGATTACAAATGTGAGCCACTATGCCCGGCTAGGAAAGAGTCTAAATGGCATATGTTTATCATAAATACATCTGTTAAGGTGTATTTATTTTTCACTAATAACTCCAACAATTTATAATACAGGATTCATATTTGACAAAGAAAACCAGAATATGACAGCAGTTTAGTAATTTGCATTTACTTATAAATGAGGAACTAAAACTAAGACTCTGACTCCAAATCTCAGGACCATTCTAACTAAATCACTAGAATACTTGGGAAATAAAATCAATTAATACACACAGATGTAAATACATATAGAGTTTTGATTCCATTTAGAAAATTGTCCAAAATAACATACTTGACCCAGTAAATGAAATTTGACTCTAAAAATATTTGCCCGTGCAGATACAATTTGCTAAATTTTATTTATGAAATAGAGGGATGAACTCCAACTAAGGGGATAAATATATTGTTAGACTGATCAAACTTTTAAAAGTAATCTGTATTTTATAAATAGTTTTATTTTGCTTTTACTTTGCTCAAGCCTTTTCTTGAATAGGTTGTCTGTCTGCAAATAGACTTTTCTTATTGTGACTGGTGAATAAGTTGAATGGATATAAGATTCTTGGGCTTTAGTCTTTTTCCTCTCAGTGATCTGCTCCTCAAATCTCTTTCACAAGGGCTCCCTTCCATTGTTTCTAGGCTTGAGTTTGTCTCATTGGAGAGAAAGCATCACCACAGGGCTCTTGGCTGAAACCCTCTGTGTCCCACCTATCTACCTGCATCAGTAGCTCTCTGGCTCAGAAAAAGTAGCTCAGTTGGAGATTAAAATGAAGACAAGGCAGTCTGATGTATGCTGCCTTCATTCTGACTGCTATCTATAGTTATTTTTTAAAGACAGAATTAAGAAGAAAGAAAGAAACAGAATATAGAATTTAAAAAAAAAAAACATTTTATACCAACCCATTTTTAGTTACCTATCAACATACTAGCTGGCTTAGAATGAAAACACCTTTGGGGCTTGTGTGCTAAAATTTTTAATGCTTTAGTTATTTTAGTATGTATTAGACTCCAGGATCAGTATAAATTTCATCTAAAATTGGTAAATGTTATTCAGAATCAGAAATTATACCTTGGTGAATAAACAGTATTACCAAACAGAGATGCATCGAATATAGCAATTTCTCAAAAACAAATTTTAAACCGGGACATGTTTAAGAGCACAATGTCAGAAGTACATTATATGATAGAAACTTAATGTGAAAAAAATATATTCCATTAAAAAACACTATTTCTCCAGATAGAAGACCATGGGAAGACACAGAAAGAAGACAGCCATCTGAAAGCCAAGAAGAGAGGCCTTGGAAGGAATCAACCCTACCAACACTTTGATCTTGAATTTCTAGTCTCCAGGACAATGAGAAAATACATTTCTAGGCTGGGCACAGTGGCTCACGCCTGTAATCCTAGCACTTTGGGAGCCCAAGGTGGGCAGATTGCTTGAGCTTACAGGTTCAAGACAAGCCTGGGCAACACCGAAAATCCTATCTCTACAAAAAATTCCAAAATTAGCTAGACCTGGTGCCATGTTCCTATAGTCCCAGCTACTCAGGAGACTGAAGTGGGAGGATAGCTTAAGTCTGGGAGGTAAAGGTTGCAGGGAGTTGAGACCGCGCCACTGCACTCCAGACTGGGCAACAGAGCCACCAGAACTTTTCTCAAAAACAAAACAAAACAAAAAAATAAATTAAAAAAAAACCCAGCCCACACAACATTGGTAGTATATAAATAAATAATATCAGAAAAATAGAATTACAGGGAATATAAATATTATTCCCTTAAAATATAAATGGTAGTGTTGACATTAATAGAGCAGTAAGAGTGGGCGCCAGTCAAAATTATGGTACAGTATCTGTATTGACTTTGTTTTTTTATTATTATATCATAATAGTTTTAACTTTAATATAGTCTTTAAAGACTTAGACTAAAAGTTTACATTATTCTTACTGATTTATTAATTTTTTTTTTGAGAGTCTCCCTTTGTCGCCCAGGCTGGAGTGAAGTGGCATGATCTCGGCTCACGCCTGTAATCCCAGCACTTTGGGAGGCCAAGGCAGGTGGATCACCTGAGTTAGGGAGTTCCAGATCAGCCTGACCAACATGGTGAAACCTTGTCTCTACTAAAAATACAAAAATAAGTCAGGCTTGGTGGCATGTGCCTGTAATCCCAGCTTCTCAGGAGGCTGAGACGGGAGATCACTTGAACCCAGGAGGCACAGGTTGCAGTGAGCCGAGATTGTGCCACTGCACTCCAGCCTGGGTGACAGAGGGAGACCCGCTCTCAAAAAAAAAAAAAAAAAAAAAATAGAGCAGTAAGAATCATGTAAACTTTCAGTCTAAGTCTTTAAAGGCTGTATTAAAGTTAAAACTGACTATTATGATATAATAAAATAACAAAGTCAGTACAGATACTGTACCATAATTTTGACTGGTTAAAAGAAAACTGTAGTGCTGATAGAAATTTGTATCACATAGGGCTTATAATTGCTAAAACTAGCAATAATTTTTTTGGTGGGAGGAAAGAGAGTTGGACTACTTAACTCCATTTGTAAGCCTTAGGTTTAGAGAAGAGACTCACAAACAGTCCCATTAAAAACTGGGCAAAGAACTTGCCTTATGTATCTGGGTGCTCCTGTACTGGGTGCATATATATTTAGGATCGTTAGCTCTTCTTGTTGCATTGATCCTTTTACCATTATATAATGTCCTTCTTTGTCTCTTTTGATCTTTGTTGGTTTAAAGTCTATTTTATCAGAGATGAGAATCGCAACTCCTGCTTTCTTTTGCTCTCCATTTGCTTGGTAAATCTTCCTCCATCCCTTTATTTTGAGCCTTTG
>PVKP010038393.1:0-11605 GCA_004027715.1 Plecturocebus donacophilus
AAAAAAAAAAAAAAAAAAAAAAAAAAAAAAAGAGACAAAACAAATAAACAAATGGAGATCAGAGAATTGGGTTTTTGTTGTTGTTGTGTGGTTGTTTTTCTACTCTTTAGAATAGGTAATAGGATCACACACCTTAGACCTATTGTCTCTATTTTATACACCTACAATACTCAACCATAGCGTGTATGTTTAATCATAATTATATTGGGGCTTTTCATAGCATGAGCTATCAAAAGAAGGTCAAATTAGTTTTAATGCTGCATGTACTATATTTTATTTTTTTTAACTGGAGATCCATGTAACTATTAATTAACCACAACATTTTCTTAATCAGGATACTTCATACTTGGGAAGAGTAGTCTAAATTCAGTCATAACACACCCATAGAATAGTTTTAACGGGTAAGTAGATCTTGTAAAGAAAAATCAGTGAAAGAAGCCAGTCACGAGAGACCACATGTTGCATATTTCTATTTATATGAAATGTCCAGACTACGTAAATCTACAGAAGCAAAAAAGTAGATTAGTAGTTGACAAGGGCTGAGGGTGGAAAATGGGAAAAATAGAGGACAACAGGAAGTGACTGCTAATGGGTATGAGGTATCTTTTTTGAGTGATAAAATATTCTAAACTTAGACTTTAGCAATAGTGCACAATTCCATGAACATAATAAAAATCATTGAATTATATACTTTAAATGGCTGATATGTATGGCATATGAATTATGTCTCCTGTATTAGTCTGTTCTAATGCTGCTATGAAGAAACACCTGAGACTGGGTAATTTAAAAAGAAAAGAGGTTTAATTGACTCACAGTTCCAGATGGCTGGGAAGGCCTCAGGAAACTTAACAATGATGGTCGAAGGGGAGGTAAACATGTCCTTCCTCACATGGCTTCATGAGAGAGAAGTGCCGAGTAAAGGGGGAAGCCCCTTATAAAACCATCAGATCTTGTGAGACTCACTCACTATCGTAAGGACAGCATAGAGGTAACCACCCTCATGATTCAATTACCTTCCACCAGGTACCTCCCACAACACATGGGGATTATGGGAACTACAGTTCAAGATGAGATTTGGATGGGAACACAAAGCCTAACTGTATCATCCCTGTAACACTTTTTAAAAAATATCCTCTCAGAGGTAGTTTCCTAGAGCTGCTCAATATATGGATGGGTCAATGAAATTAAAGTGAGAAAGAGCCTTAAGATGAATCACCTTTGTCTCACCCTGATATTTGATGAATTTGTTTTTCTCTCTGCTTTCTTCCCATGGACCTGCAGTAGTGCTTCACCATCAGTTCACTAACTTTGCTTTGAACTTCTGGCACTCCTTAAAGTAACATCCAGTCCTCCTGTCGAATGTCCATGGGGACATTAATCACTAACCCTGCCTCCTGGATCTCATACAAAGTCTAACACCTGGACACATTTTGGCATCCTTGATCGGCACACTCCTGGACTCCATCAAGCAGAGTGTCAGTCTCCTCCCAGAAATGCTAGCTTAAAACCAAGGTTGAGGCTCTGACAGACCTCAGGCCAGGCTCTTCAAGCAAAGAAGACTTGGCTTGATCTTGTGACAGTCATTTGCATCTCAGTGAGATGCAGGGAAACATATGGAGGCCTACACGAAGGAACACCCAAAAGCTTCTTAGGCATTAAACTGACCTACATAGTATATGATTTCCCATTTGGTGAGCCACGCTGCCCCTGATCAAAATGGATGTTACAGGGAGATGGAACAGAATGCGGGGAGCTCACAGCAGTACTCTCTGGTCTCCCAGCAGGAGGGATGTCCCCATTTGCCCATGATATTCATGTAGGCCCTGGAAGCATTGCTTCGTATAGTGATTGTTTATTTAACGTCCATGTTTGGAATGGCTTAGAAAAAGAAAAAGCCCTAAGATCATATATGATCTCATGGAAAGATAGAAGTCAGACATGTGGTTTCCTTGGGTTCTTTGGCTTTTCCCAATTTTCTCCACCCCACATTCAGTGCCCTATTTGCCTTCATCGGCAGAATCTCTGTGGGAAACAGTGCTGAAAGTCACTGCTGAGTCACTGAGCTGTCCTGTGGTCTGACTCTCTGATACTTTAAATTTTGACTTGAAATTGCTTGAAAGCACTGATATCTTTTTCTCACCACTGGCAAATGGCAAATTTTCACAGACCAGAAAGCAATATTTTTTAAGTGAGAAATATAAGAATCAATTTGTCCATCATTCCATTATCCTGCCCAAACACTTAATAATTAAGGGACAGGCCAGAACACTTCAGTTAATTATCAAAAAGGTTTTTTTGTTGTTTTTAAGTTTAAAGAGTCCATGAGCTGCTGAAAGTCTAAGAAAAATTCTTTTAGGCATTTAGCTGGAAGTTGTCACAGTTTGACTGGGTGGTTTATTCAAAATGAAGATTAAATTTCTTTATAGCAATTCTAGTTTTGTGGAACTTTAAATCTTAAAATAATTTAATAAAACTCCCTAATCTTACAGAAAACAAAAGTAAGAGCCAGTGAATAGAAGTGACTTGCCCAGGTGACTTGCCCAAGTTCTTGGCAAAACCAGGAATAGAAGAACCCAGGTCATCAGACTTCAGAAAATGGTCCCTCTTTTACTTCAGGATGTGCCAATAATTTATGATGATGTGAATCTTCTGAAACTTACACGTGATTCAAAGATACTGGGAAGTGGAAAAAATGGATTTGGAAGGGATTAAGAGAAATGAGGACCAAATAGCATCTTTATTGAGGCTCCCTGCAATGGTTGAAACAGAGATATTGTACAGAATATTACATGCCTTCCTGCATCAAAAGTCACACAGTCCTGCTGGCAGCTAAGGAAGCAGGGAAATAGAAATCCCAACAATTCTACACTCAGTGCCTGGAAAATGAGAGCCTAAAGCATACTGTATTAGGATATGGACAATCCCAAAATGAATCATGATCCATGCCATGGTAAACAATTACCATAATCTCTTACCCTTGGGTATTACTCTCATATTAAAATACAAATCCTAATTGCATGCATTTATATTTCATATAAAAATATACATTTATCCTTAAAGAGTCATCCACTATAAAGGAAATTTTTTCAAGAATTGCAAGGAAGAAATGAAGTATGCTACATTTTATTAGACCATTCTCTTGATTTTCCAGAGATCTGACCTACTTTCTGTTCAGGCCCATTAGAAAATGATATCCTTCCACTGGCAGAAACTGTCTAACTACTTTTTGTTATGAGCTATTTCCAAGATTGCTAATCTGTAATTCTGCAGAGCACTTTCATGAGGGCAGAGGGCAACTGTGAGTCATAGAGACTCTGGGAGGAAAGCAGAGCTCTTTGTCTGAATAAGGAAAAGTTTGGTTGTTCCTTATGTTTTGGGCATATCAGCTATTGCTGTCATTGGAAGTGTTTCTCTGAAATGAAAGTGAGCCTTTTAGGAAGGTTCAACACCAGGCAAGCGCTCTTTGGGGCAGGAGAGATGCACTTTTCAGTGATAAGCACAGAGCTTAGGTTCCCTGATGAATAATAGCTTGATGATATTGGGTAAGTTACAGAACTTCTCTAGGAAATTATATCATCCCCTCCATTAGATTGTTGTGAGCATTCAATGAAGTAAATACATAAATGTATCCAGCCCAACACCTGCATAGATTATATCCTCCATAAGGAATAGTTCCCTTCCTTCCTCTTGGCTAAGGGAATTGGAAGCCTGGCTATACTGTTGGAGAGAAGAGTTGTACCACAAACAGACTCCACTGAAACCATGTGAACTTTGGGAAGATTGGGCCCAAACTACAGCTTAGAAAGAACACTGCTGAAGGAGCCCAGGTCTGTTACACATGAGAGCCACTCTTCTTCATGGTCCAGTCTAGTGCTATTCAAAGTGTGCTCCTTGGCCCAACCATATTGATAGCATCTCAGACTCTAAATTCAGATCTCTGGAGTAGGGCTCAGGAATCTGTGGTTCTACCAGCTCTCCACGTGATTCTTTTGCAGGCTCAAATTTCAAAAACTACTTTGGAGAAAGTGTTACCAACAAACCCAAAAGGATAGGAAGACATGGACCAGAGTAACAATCAGATTTTCAGGGGCTCAAGTCAAGATTTTAGGGAAAGGTGTAACATATTACTGGTAGGAAGCCTCTATGAAAAAGCTTTGGAATCATGTAATAATTATCAATTTTATAAACACTTCTTTTCACTTAGCAAACATGAATCCACATGGTGCTTATTAATCTTCTAACTAGAAGTGAGCTACTGAGTTTTTTACAAATTGGCTGGGCAGGCTGACTCCCAAGACAAGAAAAGAGAGTCACAAATCCTTAAATAAAAAGAGCCTGAGCACTTATTTTGGGTGACAGCAAGTAAAGAGGGAGATGAGAAGATAGCATTTTACTCAGCAGTCAGTCCTAGGAGGAAAAGAACCAGGGAATGGAAGCAGTCCAAATCCCTAAGGCTTTCAGAAAGCGGGGGAGAAAAATAAGAGCTAGACATGGGACTGAAATCCAGAGGTTGAGACATGACCCATCAGGCGCATAACTGGCAGCAATCCTAACAGCGAGGCTCACTCTTAGAAACTAAGCATCTGCCTGTTTTCACGTCTCTGCAACATACTAAATTATCTGTTAGCAAGTAGTTACAGCATCCCCAAAGATCAGGAACACAGGACACTTAGAAAATTCAATTGTACATATAAATATTTACCTAGCTACTTCCTTGGAGTCTACAGACCTGTGACATTTTATTGGCAGACAAACTTTATGATTTCAGTGTGCCACTATATTCTATTAGAAATAAGTGGAAAAATAAAACTCAAAACAGATTGGAAAATAGAGTTGTTCAGTAGTCAATTATCCACCAATGCCTCTGAAACTGAAGGGGCTTCAGTGCAGACTTTAATCCGCAGTGCCTGATTCTGAAGTGTCATGTCTGTGTAAAAGAATTTAATATCCTAAGGATCTACCAGTCTCTTCTATTTAAAGTCAGGGCCATTGACCCCCTTTTTAGGTTGACCCCCACCCCAACAACCCTCAGGATCTGGATGCAATATCAAGATTAACCAGGAGAAATCGGTTGAGTATCTCAGGTAGACTTACCTTCTAGGTAATCTTACTCCTAGACCTGCTCTGGCTTTCAGTTTCAGTTATATTTACTTTGCCTTTGCCCTGCTCTTGTGGCCAGTACACTCTTTGTGTTTTATTGTGAACCTGCTATGTGCCCACCTCAAAGCTGGACACTGTGGTCCAAATGCTTCCTTCAGGAAGCCACTATTTCACTTCCTGTTAGACAAGATTCTGAACTTCTTTCCCAGATGAGTAGAAGAACCTGTGTTCTGACCTGTTTAGAAATTGAAAATTCAATCAAAAGATTGGCAGAGAAAATTGTGGAAATCTCTGAAAGTAGAGAAAAATGAAAAAAAGATGAAAAATACAAGAGAAAAAAAAGAAAACTGGAGGACCAGTAAAGAGAATATAATATTTGAACAAGTCTCATGAAAAAGAGGGCAAAAAACATGGAGAGAGGAAATCATTGATTAAAAAATTTAAGAGAATTTCCTAGAACTGGAGGACATTGGTCAGAATGTCAAATGGATGAAAACAGAGTCACACCCAGGCACATCACTGGGAAATTTCAGAACCCTAGGGGTAAAGGGAAGAGTAAACACAGCTCCAGAGACAGGGGGTAAAACCGTATTCAGGGGAACAGGAAAGTGAAATAGCTTCTAAAGACACAGAAACAACAGTAAATTAGAAATTAATAGAGTCATGCCTTCAAATTTCTGAAGTAAAATTATTTTCAACCTAAGTTTCTATAAACAGCCACACCATTATTCAAGTGTCAAAGCAAAATACAGCTATTTTCAGATATTCAAGGACTCAAAAAGTTTTACTAAAGTGACGAAGGCCTTCAGACTCAAACAGTGATAAGAACAATTATAAATAAGCAAATTTAAAATAAAACAACCTCAGGGAATACAGAAAGTTATATGGGGAAGGAAAAATATATATACATGTGAATGATTTATCTGTGAATAAAATACAGAGGTAACAATAACATAAACCTTTCTACTGATCTAACCAAAGTTACAAGAGGTCAGGGGAATAGTAATAAGGATGGTGAGATATTTGGGATGAGTGTGTGTGTGTGTGTGCATGTGTGCGTGTGCATGTGTGTGCATGCGTGCGTGTGTGTGTGTGTGTGTGTGTTGTGCAGAAAGAGGAAGAAAGACAGCTGAAATCATCATCTTCCAATGTGGGAAGTCAATAGATAATGTCTAAAACTGGAGGAAAAAAAATCAAGGAATACAAATAGTGAGATATGGGGGCTGGGTGTGGTGGCTCACACCTGTAATCCCGGCCCTTTGGAAGGCCAAGGCCGGCAGACCACTTGAGGTCAGGAGTTCAAGACTAGCCTGGCCAACGTGGTGAAACCTTGTCTCTACTAAAAAGACAAAAATTAGCTGGGCATGGTGGCACACACCTGTAATCCCAGCTACTCAGGAAGCTCAGGCAGGGGAATCGCTTGAACCCTGGAGGCAGAGGTTGCAGTGAGCCGAGATCGCAACACTGCACTCCAGCCCAGGTGACAGACGGAGACTCTGCCTCCAAAACAAACAAACTAATAAATAGTGAGATATTATTTAGAAATATAGAAGAAAATGCAAAAATCAAAAATGACCTAGGAGTATTCACTTCTGCAGAAAGGCAGGGAGGCAAAGCAACATGAAAAATACCGTTTTTCATTACTAAATTTTAGAGCTTTTTGACTCCTAAATGTATGGACACATATAATGTTGATTAAAATAAGCAGACGAGCCTGAGGCCCAGCCCTGCTAAGTAAGAAATGTAATAGGAGGGTAGTTAAGACATGTTGTCTGAAGTTAGATCTACTTAATTCATGTCCTGGTTTTGTCCCTGACTAATTAATTATATGACCTCGAGCATTTTAACCCCTATAAACTTCTGCTCCCTCAACTTCAAATGGGAGTTGTAAAAATATTTACATCAGAGTGTTGCTGTGAAGTTTAAATGGTAAAAGGGCTAGGAAGCGATTAGCAGTGCCTGGCATATTATAAGCATTCTTCGTTTCATCAGACAGATATTGAGGATGTCTTCTATGCATCAGGCACAGCCATAAGCAGTTGGGATTTATCAGTGAATATAAAGTATCTTTGCCCTCATGGAATTTAGTAGAAATTAATGGGGAGAGACAGACAAGAAATAATCAACATAATTCTAAGTGAATGATATAGTACACTGAAAAATGGCCAGTGACGCATGCTATGGAATGAAAAGATCAGGGAAAGGGATTTCACATTGCTGGCAAGAGGAAGTGGGTAGTGCCTGCAAATTTTAAATATATTGATCAAGAAAAGACCTGGTGAGAAGGCAACATTTGAGCAAAGATTTGAATGAGCTAAGGGACCAACAATTGAAATATTTGGGAAGAGCATTTGTAGGTAGAGGAATAGGTAACTCAGAGACTCTAAGGTGCATGGCCTGTTTGGGAAAGAGCCAGAAAGCTGATGTGGATGGAGCCAAGTGAAGGAAAAGTAGTGGGAGACTAGGTCAAAGGGGAACAGGGCACCAGAGAGAGCAAGAAGATTCTTGAAGACATGAGCAGGACCTTTAATTTTACTTAGAGCAAAACACAGAACCATTGCAGGGACCCGAGCAAGGTGACATGATCTGATCTGCCAGCTCCTGTGTTAGAGAGATAGCTCATAGGCAGGAATGGTGGAGCCAAGCCAGGAGAGCTGCACAGTGGGAGGTGCCCACAGTGTTCTAGGAAGAGATGGTGATCCCCAGACCAACAGAATGGAGAGAAGTCATTCTATTTTCTATACCATGAATACCTTTTAACTCTTATTATCATTTACCCAAGATTATGCAACAAGTTAATGGCAGAAGTATGAGGCATGCTGCAGCTTTCCAATCTTCTTCTGAATAAAGAAAAACTATGAATGGAAAATTGAAATTGAAATACCTACTATTTTTTCCTTATGTACATTAATAAAATCAGTATGAGATGCATTTCTCCTCAACCATAAAATCTCTGTTATTCTATAGCTCACACTATCTTGTACAGTAAGTATAAATCATCATTCCGGTGGGTGAAGGTTTAGTCATTTGTTGAATCTTGATAATCAAAGTATGGCCCTTACCCTCAGATTGCTTAACCAAGTGCTGAGGGAGAATAGATGAACATAAAGAAATAAAGCACACATAAGAAAGTGGCCAATGCCACGAGCTGATTGGGTTGCTCTAGGAAGTCAAGAGGAGACTAGTTACTACTCTTAGCTTGGGGAAGGGTGAGGAGCTGGTGTGCTAAAGGCTCCATGGAGGAGGTGAGAGATGTAGGATCATTCATATTTGGATATTTCAGGATGATGCAGAAGAGCTGGATATTCCTAGAAGTTGGGGGGAAAAGGCATGGAGGCAGAACGTTTCCATGTACACAAGAAAAACAATACTTTTTAAAGTTTAGCTGTAGCATACAGCATGGAAAAAGGAATAATGAAATCATGAGAAATACGGGTGAAGAGATTACTCAAAACCAAATTAAGGAGGGTCTTAACACTACCATGCAGAGAACTCTAGATAAAGATGGTAACAAGGAAAGAAGACAAGAGAAATAAACAAGGCACTTAGCCAACGCCTTGACCACTGGTCTCACTATGTAGCCTCCAATCATCAAATTCATTTTCCAAGATTAGGATGTGGGCAGGAACGGGGATAAAGTTAAAGCTGTCAGCCAAAATTTAATTTTTCACTTGAAGTGTCTCTTTTTTTGAGAATTTTTTTTAACTTTGGAAATATATCTTGATTTGTTTTGCTTACACTGCCTTATATTATTTTAAGTATAATTAGATACTGCTTTAGGTAAAGTTTGAGGCAGGCAATGATGTATGCCAGGAAACCAGTACAGTGAGAGATGCCCATGGTGTTCCAATAAGAGAGAGTGGGGTTCAGACTAGCAGAGTAGAGAGATGAGATTGGACTTTTTATATTTCTGTACACATGACGCCATGCCATTAATCTTACTTTCTAGACTTCTGAATACATATATTTTCTTTCTGAAGTCAAGAAAGAAAGGATTGCTCAGCTCCTGCATAGAAGTAGTTTTCCAAGCATTAGGAAAACAACACATCAGTTGATCTAATGACCAGCCTTGTGTTTTGTGTCCATTTTTATAGCAAGTCACTGGGGAGAGAACCACGATCAAAACACACAAAAAAATTTTCAAATGCTACACACAGTGACATAAGCCTGCAGCCTGACTTTGCACCTTGGTATCTGCACCCCCTGCATTCAGTTAAGCAGTTTTCTTGTTTGCATATCTCTTGGATGCCCTAATATGTAGAAATGTAGCACTCACTCAACAGGCTCTGAGATTTTCTGTACCCCAGATTATCTGGAGAGATGTCAATTTTATGGTGGTCTTTTCCAGTCTTCAGAGAAGTCTGGCAGTCCCCACTGCTGCCAATAATAACAATAGCTAACACTGATTGAGAACATACTCTGCCTGGCATGTGCAGTGTCTTTTGATCCTTCAACAACCCTGGGAGGTAGATGCAGTCATCTGGCCCACTTACAAATTAGAAAACCAAGGCAGAGAGAAGTTAAGTAACTGGCCATGGATCACAGAGGTAGAAAGTAAATGAATGAAGGAACATTTCTCTCTTCCTTCTCAACCCAGAGTCCAATGTCTGCCAGCAGCTCTTGCCTAATTCTTCCCTTCTGCGTCAGAGTGCTCTCCTGGATGTGGAAATGAAGTCCTCAGACTATATTTGCTTCTTTCCATGAAGGAATCTAGATTAGTCTCTCAGCCTGACACTTGTCAAATCAGCTTGTCCTTTTGCAGTTTTTAGCCTCTTTCAGTTTGAAAAAGCCCTTGCCCTCCTCACCTCATGCTCCACCTTCTCACAACTTTCATTAAAAACCCCCTCAAGATATATTTTATCTTGAGGGTTTTTTTCTTCCACTACATCTCATCATTTTCAAATGTCGATTAACCTTCGCCTTGTAAGCCCTTCTGGAGACTTTAAAATCGTTGTCCATCAAGACCATGCTAGAATCAAAAACCCAATCCAGACAAAAGCTAAGAATTAAAATATCATTACTGGAATGGGAAAGAAAAATAAGACTGTTCCCCAGCTGCATATACATCTGTGTATTTCTTTGGATGTTGACTTTGAAATGCTAAAACACTCCCACGTGAAAAAAGATCTATCATTTTGTTGTTTATGCATCTGAGTACACAAATATATGCTTGCAAATGTCTGGAGATCCTGGTTTACAATAGCAAGCTCATTCAACCAACATGCTGAGAGGCCATTTATTAATTTTATAGAAATTTACAAAAGCAGGTATATTATACTTACACAGAATCAATTATGATAATTTTAAAGGATTCATTCATCTAAGTAAGTTTGATCCACATAATCCTTATTCTCCTATATAGGTACAGAATATTTTTTTTTATGTGCACTTAAATATTTTTATAGCAAAAGGGAACTGAAGAACATTATGCTTTATTTATATTTCTCTAAATTATCTTCCAAATTCTATCACTGTACATGCATAAGTACATTTTTATGTCATTGTATCATGCAAGAGTTCTGTTTTGTATTCTGCTTTGTCTCCATTTTATTTAATATTTCTTCGTACCTAAATAGGCCCCACGCTTGACTGTCTTGTGTCATAGAATAGTTACATGGTGCTCCTTCATGATGCTATTGCTGTTTGCATTTTGTTTTTGCATTCAGAGTTGTATCCTATTTTCTACTACTTTAATCTGAGTTATTTTTAGTATCTCCATATAATTTACATTTTTCTCCTTATGCATACTTTCAGAGAGCACAAGCTTCAACTAAATGTCAGATTATTCTAAACCTTTTATTTTTCTTTTAGATGGAGTTTTGCTCTTGTTGCCCAGGCTGGAGTGCAATGGCATGATCCTGACTCACCACAGCCTCTGCCTCCGCCTCTCCCAGTGATTCTCCTGCCTCAGCCTCCTGAGTAGCTGGGATTACAGGCATACGCCACCACGCCCAGCTCATTTTGTATTTTTAGTAAAGATGGGGTTTCTCCATGTTGGTCAGGATAGTCTTAAACTCCAAACCTCAGGTGATCCACCCGCCTCAGCCTCCCAAGTGCTGGGATTACAGGCGTGAGCCACTGCGCCCCACCCTAAACCTTTCTTTAAGCAAATTTAATTGAGAGCCTAAAACACACACACACACACACACAAGCTGTGGCAAACAGAAAAAAACTAAATAAACCCTAACTTTACCCCCATTTCCTCTAGAACTCCTTACAGCCTGGTCAGAACAACACTGCCATGGGTAGAGGAACAGAACTGAGACCACATCAAAATGGAGGAACAGCAGTAAATGTTGCGTGTGTGTGTAAATTTTGCCAGCCTACTCTCCCAAGGGCTATAGCAATTTACACTGCCGGCCACTGTATAATTGTGCCTTCACCGAAGCCCACTGCCATTGTCTGCCATTGTGTTTTACTAAAATTGTTCAGTGATGGTATTTAAATAGGTATAAAATGTTGCCTAAATGCTGTTTCGGAATACAAACCCTCATCTTGAGACAGC
>PVKP010038394.1:0-20922 GCA_004027715.1 Plecturocebus donacophilus
GGGGGGGGGAGGGGGGGGGGGGGGGAGTTGCGGGGAGATAGCATGGGGAGAAATGCCAGATATAGGTGAAGGGAAGGAAGGCAACAAATTACACTGCCACGTGTGTACCTATGCAACAATTTTGTATGTTCTTCACATGTACCCCAAAACCTAAAATGCAATTAAAAAAAAAAAGGCCTTAAAATGTAGCAATATTTTTGGAAGCCCAATTTTCATAAGTTAAAAAAGTGCCCATATCCCCATATAATATCTTCATCCCACAGTTGGAGATTCCTTGCTTATACCATTTCTGTCAGTGTTTGTCTACATTTCAGTAACTTATTTCTAGAGAAATTTCTCTACAAAGATCAAATACTTCTCTTTACATCATTTGCTGTAAAGAAAATCCAAAGGCTGTCATGTGTTTGGAGAAAATATTTCACCTACTAATGCACTGTGGAAATTCATCATAGGAGCCTTGTGGAGACTTGGGACTCACCGTGGTCTTTATGGATCTTCTGGCTGTTAAGCATATGTATACCTTTACTGCTTGATTTGCCAGCTTTAGCTAATTTCTACTGAAGGAAAAAAATCATACATAATTTATTTTTCACTTGTCTTTCCAGTTTTGTTAATTATATCATTTCTAAACAATTCTAGGGTTTATAATGTTAAATCCTGTTTTAGGACCACAATTCCCACATCTGTCTTGGTCTTAGTCCTATAGTTTGATGGGATAAATATTCCCCACCTTTTATTTTGCTATAAGCTGTCCAGTTATCTCATGGTTGGTTAAAGATTAGGGAAGTTCTTCCCATCAGTGCACCTACTCCAGTCTGTTACAAAAAAGAGATTATTGGTCTTCTCTCTCATAATTCACCACCTCTTGGAAAAATGGATGTGGCGGGTTTTGTCTAAAGTCTGTAGCCACAGGCATGCTCTCCTGGCATCTTCTCACACCATTTTTTTTGACTTCTCTAACAGTAAGAGTTTCTAGCTTTTACGTTTTTTATAGTGTCATTGAAAGGAGAAAGGAGCAAAATTGTCTTGCCTGCCTACATCTAATTTTTTAATTGTAATTATTTTCTTTCAATAGCTCTAGGGATACAAGTGGTTTTCAGTTACATGGGTGAATTGAATAGTGGTAAGTATGAGATTTTAATGACCTGTTACCTGAGTAGTGTACTTTGTGCCCTATAGGTAGTTTTTTGGCCCTCACCTGCCTCCCACCCTCCTCACTTCTGAGTCTCCAGTGTCTATTATACCACTCTGTATGCCTTTGCATTTTCCACTTACAAGTGAGAATGTGCAGTCTTTGGTTCTTCATTCCTGAGTAACTTCACTTATGATAATGACCTCCAGTTCCATCCAAGTTGCTGCAGAAGACATTATTTTATTCTTTTTTATTTGCCGGCATATTGTAGATTATAAGTCTCTTTGTTGCCTTGGAATGAATCATGTTTGAATCAGTCACATAGACTGGTTTTTCTTCCCCTAAGAATTCTATTTTGTATCAAGGGTTTATCTTTCACTCATTTTAAGGTTTTGATATTATGCTAAGCTTATGAAAACAGGTGAAATATTTGCTTAAATATCAAGAAAGAAGGTCTTCTGTTTTTTTTTTTTCTAAGTATAAGAAGACTTAAAGAGGAAGCTTAATATCTTATGAGAATAAGTGCCCAAGCTTTTAATATGGCATTGAGGACTAATGCCTTCTCATGGCTAAATTTATTAAAATGGGTGTTTGATATACTCCACTGGATAAGAAGGTGGTTTTCATAGCACTCTCTAGAGTACGGGTTGGCAAATGATGATCCTCAGGCTAAATATTTGCTACCTGTTTTGAAAATAAACTTTCATTAGAATACAGCCATACTCATTCACTTATATATTACCTATGGCTTCTTTCATGCTGCTATGGCAGAATTTTGAGTAGCTGTGCCAGAAATCATGTGGCTCACAAATTCTAAGGTGTTTATCTTTCCCTTTACAGAAACAAATTGCTGACCCCCTGCTACTGAAGAGCAAATTCTCTGTCAACTTATTGTTCTCTATTTCTATGTTTTTCCATTATAATCACTCTAAGAATAAACCAGAAACCTCCATTTCCCATTTCTGTTTTCTTAGTAGATAGTATGTGAAAGTTTGGCGTATATAAACAGGCCTTTTAAATTATTTCTTAGCCATTGACCTGACCCAGTTTTTGTATGCAATCAATTTACTTTTTGGAAGATGTCAGAAAATTAAATTTTTAAAGATTTCAAGGTAAAGAGCAAAGTTAAGATATTTTACTATTGTCTTTATCATCCTTTTTGATATTTAGAAGACTGTCATTTAATTTATTGATCTTTCATAGCCATATAACTGCCTCCAAATTTTCTTAGTATCTATTTTGGGGATGATCATGATCCATGACATTTAGACTCATTTGCAATTGACCCCAGTAGCCAAAGGTCATATTAGAAGATTGTGGAATATAAAACAACTTTATTCATCCAAACACTTCTTTTTCTTCTATTTCCAGGCATTTTTAAAACTGCCATCAGAAATGATAGTGATTATATCCTCACTGTATTTGTTCTAAAAGCAAAATAAAGTCAGTCAAGAAGGCATCCTTCTGACTTGGGAAAGCAGTAGGTAAACCAATAGGCAGGGCATTAAAACCACACAGTAAGGTTTGTCACTTTTGGTTTTGTTGCCCATCTATTTCTGTTACTTTTCTCCATAAATCCTTGATCTTTTTATTCAAACACAGTTAACAGTTGTTGAAATGTCCCCTACTTTTCTCTTTGTGTGGAGAATGCTAGTTAATATAAAATTTTGCTTATCTGTCTTAGATTTCAACCTTTGCCCCCTCAGTCTTCTCTAAATCTCATCTGCTCTGAAGTCCAGATGAGAAGTGGGTGTGAGGGCAGATGTTCCATACTATCAGAGCACTGTGACAAACCATGCCAGCTCCCCTCACAGCATCAGATAATGGGCTGCCTTTTAAATGAGAAGATACTAGTGCTTACTCCCATTCAGCTTGAAGTCCTTTAATACCCAGATGTTCTTCCTGTTCCATCTGGATTTGGCTCCTGGAGTTTTATCATCTTTTCTTCAGTGACACAGCAGATCCAGGTTGTTGAACAGTGTGTCACACCAGTATTTTCTTAGACATTACATTGTCCATCCCATGGATATGGTTGCTGGAGAAGTGACTGAGAACAAGCTCAGTCACTACCACCATTTGTGTTCTCACTGTAGAAAAGTATGCAAATTGGAAATACCTAAAAATCCTCTGGGATTATGTAATTCTGAACTGGTGTCAACGTTCCGTTGTATTCTGTATGCTCACACTGATACTGAGTTATACATTGGTTATATATCCTTACTACATTTAAGAATATAGCAGTTGGCTTTCTATGAAACTTATTTTCATATTTTGCTTTAGTATCAAGGAAGGAATGGAGATGAACAAATGCTTATTGAACCAAGTGCCAAGTGCTGTGCTTTACATACATGTGTTACATAATTCTGACAATGACTCTGCAAGAAAGGTAAGATAGAATCTATGACACAGATGGCCCTCAGGTCAAAAGACGAGCCTGAGTTTATCTCATGGTCTAGTGCCAGGATCTCGATGCCTACATCTGTTACTCCTTCCCTTCCTATTATATCACCCTTTCCTTTATTTTATATTTTAAATTTTATTATGTCTTGTTTTTAAAATGTTCAACTGCCTATTGTACCTTTGATTATATTGCTGTATAACATAGTACAGTAAAGTGCATACATGTACAGCTCAATTTTTCTCCAGTGAACATATCCATGGTATTGGCACCCGGGTTGAGAAACAGAAAGATACCAGCATCCCAGAAATGCTCTTTAATTCTCCATTTTATTCTCTTTCCCCAAACTTCCCACTCCAAGCATAACTGCTATCTTGACTTCGGGCAGCAAAAGTTAGTTTTGTTCTTAAATTTTATGTTAATGGAATAAAATGGTATATACTCTTTTATATCTGGATACTTTTTCTCAACATTTAATTATGAGATTCATTCTTACTGTTGCTTGTAGTTGTAGATTGCTTTATAACATTCTTTTGTGTGAACATTCTCATTTATTCATCCTTCTGTCTCTAGGCTTTTGGTTAGTGTCTAGTTTTGGATTATTATGAATTGTGCTGTTACCAGACTAGTGTATGTAAATATAAGCTTATGTATATTGGGTATAATTCCAGGAGTGGAATTGCTGTCTTTTTTTAAGAACAATTTCAATAGGGAAACTAAATCATTGGTCTATTCAACGAACATCTTTGGAAATTTTAAAAAATCCCTGTGCCAAATTCTACCTTAGAATTTAAATTCAGATCATCCATCTGGAGTAATGATGCAGGATAGGTGATCCCCAAACTGGGGCTTAGCCTGGGAGGGTTCTTGACTTTGCCTAGGAAATAATTCAAAGGCAAGCTGGTGGTAGAAGAAAGAGATTGCTTTATTGAAGCAGCAGAAGTGCTATGGCTCTGTGACTGCTTCTGCAGAGCAGGGCTACCCCATAGGCAATGTGCTGGGCATAGCAACCCAGAAGCAGTTCTGCAGTTATAATTCTCTACCCATTTCTAATTATATGCAGATTAAGGGGTAGAAATTTCTAGAAAAGGGGTGATAACTTTCAGGTCATTGGGTCTTTGTCATGGAAAGGTATGATAACTTGATGTTTATCATGGCAATGGTAAACATGGCAGGTTGGTGGACATGTCTAATTGGGGGATGCTTCCAGATCTGGTTTATAACCAGTCCTCAATTGGGTCCTGTGACAGAACTCTGCCCCCAGAGTTAAGTCCCACTTCCTACCTGATTAAGACTAAGTTTTCATCATTAAAAACAAAACTTCATGGAAATTTAGTTATGCAGCAGAAGTTGAGAATGACAGATCTTTTTTATGGCAAACAATGCTAAATATTCCTTAGATATATTTTTTACATTTTATATAAGGGTATGTGTATATACATATATGCATATAGTATCTAATGATATTTTATAATTATAAACCACATTATTTAGCTACTTTCAGTTATTTCATTTTTAAAAAGAACAAGATATTTTAACCTGATTCAATTTTATTTAGTGCTTACTTAGTGCCTGTTGTGTGTTTAGCTCTCAAGGGATTTGGTGTTTTCATATAGCAGGTGTTTTATCAGACTAAAGAATTAAATTGTTTTTATTATAAAAGTAATCCATATTCTTTGTAAAAAAATAAAATAAAATAAAATGAAGCAGTAGAGAGGTACAAAAATGAAAGTTGTGCTTGTTCACCCACCACCTCTCAGTCTTAACTTCCCAGAGGTAACCAGCTTTTCCTTCTTTCATTTTCTAAGCATATGTGAGGTGCTGACTTTTGTTTGTTGATAATGGTACTGTTATTTGTGACCTTAGATTAGCCATGTCATTCAGAGCCTGTTTCCTCTTCTATGAAATGAGGTGATAACACCTCATAGGATTATTGTGAGGATGAATGTGACAACATCTAGAAAGTAGCAAATATAGTATCTGGCATGTGATAGGCACTTCATAAATGGAGCAATTAGGATTATAATTACGATAATGGCTAACAGTCTGTTTTCAGAACAAAGCACTTTAATGAGGTAAGAGGAAAGTGCTTTGTATGACAGATTTAGGCAGTATTGCTTACTTTACAAAAATGTCTATTCCATTTTAATCCAATTTCCACATAAGCAGAAGCAAGTTGGAAGCTTGTGCCATTCACAGAAAATGTCAGAGATAATGTTCTTGTAATTTGCTGAGTTACAAATATGCCAAGCTGCCTGAAGGTAAATTTTCTGGGATCCAGACATCTCTCACTGTCAGAAATATGACAAAGTTCCATGCTTATATTCATAGCTTGTGTGGCATAATGCCTTTTTGTTACTATGCTTCTATTCAAATATACTTTTTAGCATCATGGTACAAATAAAAGATTCCTAATTTCTAAAATACTGTATTGCATTTTGGTTTCTTTTGTTCTCCATGGAACTTGTTCCTGACACTTTACTTTGGGTTTACCTTTAGTTGGCATACCACAAGCTATGAGATAGTTCTCTAGAGCTCCTTGTTCAATTTCATGATGATGTGATTAGACTTATATACAACCCCACTAGTTGTACTTTATTAATTGATTGACAGGGTTTGGCTCTGTTGCCCAGGTTGGAGTGTGGTGATGTGGTCCTAGCTCACTGCAACTCTGAACTCTTGAGCTCAAGTGATCCCCTCACCTCAGCATCCCTAGTTGCTAGGATTGCAGACATGTGCCACCATGCCCAGATAATTTTTGTGTATGTGTGAAGATGAGGTCTTGCTATGTTGCCCAGTCTGGTCATAAATTTCCTTTAAAAAGAATTATTTCTGCTGACTTCCTCTACATGTCGTGACACATGCTTGCTCATTTACAACCGTGAGATAGCATGCAATTAGTAGACCTGCTGCAGTTGCAGTGTTCTCGCTGCCTGTGAGGATCTTAAGATATATGGTTCTACTTTATAGATGTAGTCCAATGTGTAACAGTGTGAGTACCATAACTATTGAATAGAATAAATAAGTAGGTAGCTGAGTGTTCCTCGCAGTATGTAAATATATATGGATATATGTAATAAATGTGTTCTGAAACAATTGTGGCTAATTTTTGTAAACTTGAATTTTATTCATTTATTTATTTTGTAAACTTGAATTTTATTCAAGATGGAAAGGTAATCGCTATTTCAAACAAACCTGAGATAAATGCTTTTGAGATGATTGTTTTTTTAATGAATCATTCCTCTGCTTTATAAGAAGGGGCCAGAATCATTTGCTTTTAGTTGTGGGCCCTATTAAAAGCTACGGATGATAGGCTGGGCACGGTGGCTCACAGCTGTAATCCTTGCACTTTGGAAGGCCGAGGCGGGTGGCTCATGAGCTCAGGATTTCGAGACTAGCCTGGCCGGCATGGTGAAACCTTGCCTCTAATAAAAATACAAAAATTAGCCGGGCATGGTGGCACGTGCTACTCGGGTCCCAGCTACTCGGGAGCTACTCAGATCCCAGCTACTCGGGACCCAGCTGTGGTCCCAGCTACTCGGGAGGCTGAGGCAGGAGAATAGCTTGAACCCGGGAGGCAGAAGTTGCTGCGAGCCAAGATCGCACCACTGCACTCTAGCCTGGGGGACAGAGCAAGATTCCATCTCAAAAAAAAAAAAAAAAAAAAAAAAAAAAAAAGCTAAGGATGATCATAAGCAGAAGAGCAAAATAATTAGGTTTTACTGGAGGCTCAAATAGCTCAGTAACATAAATTGATTCCCACTCACAGTAACCAGCTTGAAAAATAGATGTCCTGTAAGCAATCACATTGTTCTTAAACATTCTCTTTTTGTTTTTCTAAGTATTGAACATGACCTAATTTAAGGAAAGTAAGGGAGGCTTAAAACAGTTTGGTTCAACTACTAGAAAAACAATTTGAGATTTTCCTACCGAAAATGGGGCATTTCAATCCAAAGGTTAAATACAAGTCAATCAATCTGAACAAGTGCACTGTTTGCAACTATGATCAGTACTGGTAATATTATGTATATTTCCACAAATTATCCATTCATATAACCCTTAAAAAAATTAGTGCCCTGGTGGAACTCGAAACAAAAGGAAATCTACCTGCGGCGTATTCTATACATCCTTTTTAAAAGGACTTTTAGAGCAGTCTTAGGTTCACAGCAAAATTGAGAGGAAGGTACAGGTTCCTATATACTCCCCTAACTCCCTTTTAGCAACATCCCCCACCAGAGGTGGTACATTATTATAATCTATGAACTTACATGATACATCATCATCCCAAGTTCATAGCTTCACATGTGGGTCTTATCCTGGTGGTGTACATTTTATGATTTGGGACAAATGTATAATGACATATATCTATCATTTTAGTATTAGCATATTTTCCACTGTCCTAAAAATCCCCTGTGCTCTGCCTATTTATCCCTTCCTCCAGCCCCTGGCATCCATTGCTTTTCTTCATTGTGTCTGTAGTATTGCCTTTTCCAGAATGTCACATAGTTGAAATTATACTCTAAGTAGCCTTTTCAGACAGTCACCTTTCACTTAGTAACCATGCATCTAAGGTTCCTCCATGCCTTTTCATTGCTTGACAGCCATTTCTTTTTAGCACTGAATCACATTCCATTGTTTCGATGTACCAGAGTTTGTGTTAAATTCATGTCCTTTTGTCTTGGACTATTTTGAGGAGATTCATTGGTAGTTTCTGCATAGATAGTCATGTAATTTGCAAATAGGGATACTTTTATTTCTTTCTTTCCAGTGTATGCCTTTTGCTTCTTTTTATCATTGCACACTCTGGAACTTCCAGCTCTATGTTGAATTAGCATGGTAAGAGTGAACATCGTTGCCTCATTCCTGTCTTTCACCATTAAGTATAATGTCAGCTGGAGGCTTTCAAATATAACATTAAGTATAAAGTAAGCTGTAGGCTCTTTATTATGTCAGGGAAGTTCTCTTCTATTCCTATTTTTTGAGAGCTTTTATAGTGATTATTGAAGTTTGTCAAATGCTTTTTCTGTGTCCATTGATTTGACCTTGATTCATTCTTTTTTAGCTTTTTACTAAAAAAGAATGAATCAAAGTTATATCAGTTTTTGATATTAAACCAGCTTTGCATCCCTGGAGTTATCCCAACTTGGTTATGGTGTATACTTCGTTTCGTATTGCTGAATTCTGTTTGTCAGTATTTGGTTGAGAATTTTGTGTTGATGCTCATGAGGGATATTGGTCTGTAGTGATTTTTATTTTGATTGGTATTGGTAATGCTAGTTTTATAAAATAAATTGGGAAGTGTTTTCTACCTCTTCCGTTTTCTGGAGGAGACTGTGTAATATTGATGTTAATTCTTCTTTAAACATTTGGCATAATCTACAGTGAAACCATCTGGGACTAAAGATTTATTTTTTGGAAGTGTTGAAATTAAGAATTCAAATAATAGTTTCAGGGCTATAAAACTAGTTATTTCACACTGAGTGAACTGTGGTAGTTTGTGTTTTTAAAGGAATCAATCCATTTCATCTAAATTGTCAAATTTATATGTGTAGAATTGTTCACAGTAGTCCCTTATATTCTGTTGATGTCAACAGTGTTTTAGTGATAATCTGGGTTGAGTTCATGATGATAATTTGTGTCTTTTCTCTTTTTTTGTCAGTCTTGACAAACCTCTAGGTTTTCAATTTTTAAAAATCTTTTCAAAGAATCAAGTTTCTTTCATTGCTTTTTCTTTTTTCAAAATTTCAACTTTTATTTTTGATAGCAGGGGTACATGTGCAGGCTTGTTATGTTGGACTACTATGTGATGCTGAGGTTTGGGGTGCAAAGCCCATCATCTAGGTAGTGAGCACAGTACCCAACAGGTAGTTTTTTGACAAATCCCTCCCTCCTCTTTCTTGCCCCAACCCCAGTAGTCTGCAGTGTCTATTGTTCCCATATTTATCTCCATGTATGCTTAATGTTTAGCTCCCACTTATAAGTGAGAACATGCAGCGTTTGTTTTTCTGTTCCTGTATTAATTTGCTTAGGATTATGGCCTCCAACTGCATTCAGGTTGCTACGGAAGACATTATTTCACTCTTTTAATGGCCAAGTAGTATTCTACACTGTCTACGTACCACATTTTCTTTATTCAGTCTAACATTGATGGACACCCGGCTTGTTTCCATGTCTTTGCTATTGTGAATAGTACAGTGATGAACATATCAGTGCATGTCTTTTTGGTAGAATGATTCATTATCCTTTGAGTATATTACAAGTAATGGGATTGCTGAGTTAAAAGGTGGCTCTGTCTTTAGTTCTTTGAGAAATTCTCAAACTGCTCTCCAAAATGGCTGGACAATTTACATTCCCACTAGCAGTATATAAGCATCTCCCTTTCTCCATAGGCTTGTCAGCATCTGTTGTTTGGCTTTTTAGTAGCCATTCAGACTGGTGTGAGATGGTATCTCCTTGTGGCTTTGATTTGCATTTCTTCGACTGGTACTGCCAAGCAGTTTTTCATGTTTGTTGGTCACTTGTATGCCATCTCTCGATATGTGTCTGTTCATGTCATGTGCCCATTTTTTAATGAAGTTGTTTTTTGTTTGTTGATTTAAGTTTCCTATAGATTATGAATATTAGGCCTTTGCCAGATGCATAGTTTGTGAATCTTCTCCCATTCTGTAGATTTTCTGCTTACTTTGTTGGTAGTTTCTTTTGTTGTGAAGAAGCTCTTCAGTTTAATTAGGTCCTGCTTGTCTATTTTGGTTTTGTTGCAATTGTGTTTGAGGACTTAGCCAAAAATTCTTTGCCACAACTGTTGTTCAAAAATGTATTTTTTAGGTTGTCTTCTAGAATTTTATAGTTTGAGGTCTCACTTGTAAACCTTTGATCTGTATTTGGTTAATTTTTGTGCATGGTGAAAGGTAGGGGTCCAGCTTCAGTATTCTCCATTTAGCCAGCCAGTTATCTCAGCTCCATTTATTGAATAAGGGATACTTTCTCCATTGCTTTTTTTTGTTGGTCTGTCAAAGATTAGATAATTGTAGGCATGTGGCTTTATTCCTGAGTTTTCTGTTCCATTGGTGTATATGTCTATTTTTATACCAATACCATGCTGTTTTGTTTACTGTAGCTTATGGTTTGAAATTTTGTAATGTGATGCTTCTGGCTTTGTTCTTTTTGCTTAGGATTGCTTTGGCCATTTGGGTTATTATTGGTTCCATATGAATTTTAGAGTAGATTTTCTTAATTCTGTGAAGAATGACATTGGTAGTTTGATAAGAATAGCATTGAATCTGTAAATTACTTTGGGTGGTATGACCATTTTTATGATGCTGATTTTTGTAATCCATGAGCATGGAATGTTTTTCTATTTGGTTTGCTAATATTGAGGATTTTTGTATCTATGTTCATCGGGGATATTAGCCTGAAGTCTTAATTTTTGTGTGTTTATCTTTGTCAGATTTGGGTATCAGGCTAATGCTGGCTTCATAGAATGAGTCAGCAAGGAGATCCTCCTCCTCAATTTTTTTGAATAGTTTCAGTAAGATTGGCACCAACTCTTCTTTATACATCTGGTAGAATTCAGCTGTGAATCCATCTGGTCCTGGGATTGTTTTGTTTGGTAGGTTCTTTATTACTGATTTAATTTCAGAAGTTGATATTGGTCTATTAAAGGTCCCAAACTCTTCCTGATTCGATTTTGGGAGATTCTGTGCTTCCAGGAATTTATCATTTTCCTCTAGATTTTCTAACTTACCTGCATAGAGTTATTCATAGTAGTCTTTGAGAATCTTTTATACTTATGTGGGATCATTTACAATAATATTGCCTTTGTCATTTCTGATTGTGCTTATTTTAATCTTCTCTTTGTTTTTCTTTGTTAATCTAGCTAGTGGTCTATTAATCTTAGTTTTTCAAAGAACCAACTGTCTGTTTCATCTTTTGTATGGATTTTTGCATCTCAAGTTCATTAAGTTCTTCTCTAATTGTAGTTATTTCTTTTCTGCTAGGTTTGAGGTTGGCTGGGTCTTTTTTCCCCTAGTTCCTTTAGGTGTAAATTTGTATTATTAACTTGACATCTTTCTAACTTCTTGATGATAAGTAATTAGGACTATAAAATTTCCTTTTAGTACAGCTTTGGCTGCTTCTGAGATTTTAGTAAATTGTATCTCTCTTTTAATTTCAAATAATTCTATGATTTCTGCCTTAATGTTAATATTCACTCAGAAGTTGTTCAAGAGTAAGTTGTTTAATTTCCATGTGTTTGTGTAGTTCTGAGAGCTCTTCTTGATATTCATTTATATTTTTATTACTTTGTAGTCCCAGGATGTGCTTGGTATAATTTCAATTTTTTTCAATTTATTGAGACTTTCTTTATGACCAAGCATGTGATTAATCTTAAAATATGTTCTGTGTGAAGATGAGAAGAATGTATATTCTGTGGTTGTTGGGTGAGGTGTTCTGTAGATATCTAGTATGTCCAATTGGTCAAGAGTCAAGTTTAAGTCCAGAGTTCATTGCTTTTTGATAATCTATCTGTGTAATGTTGTCAGTGGGGGTGTTGAATTTTCCTATATTACTGTGTGGTTGTCTAAGTCTCTTCATTGGCCAAGAACTTGTTTTCTCAATCTGGGTGCTCCAGTGTTGAAGGCATATGTAGTTAGGATATTTAAGGCTTCTTGTTGTGTTGTACCCTTTGTCATTATGTGATTCCCTTTATTACATATTAATACATGCCCTTCTTAACTTTTATTGGTTTAAAGTACATATTAATGTCCTTCTTAATTTTTACTGATTTAAAGTCTGTTTTATCTGATATAAAGATAGTGACTCCTGCTCCTTTTTGTTTTCCATTTGCATGGTAGATTTTTCTCCATTCTTTTACCTTGAGCCTGTGGGTGTTACACATGAGATGGGTCTCTTGAAAACAACAGATAGTTGGGTTTTGTCTTTTTATCCAGCCTGCCACTCTGTGTCTTTTAAGTCAGAGGTCCCCAACCCCTGACCGGTACTTGTCTGTGGCCTATTAGGAATCGGGCTGTACAGCAGGACATGAGTGGTAGGCAAGTGGACAAAGAAGCTTCATCGGTATTTACAGCACTCCTCTTTCTGCCAATATCTATATTTTAATAGATATATTTAGATAATTTCTATTTAATATATTTCTTAATTTGTAAGACTTAAGCCTTTCATTTAATTTTTTTCTTTCTTTGTATTTTCTTTTATCTTTTTTGAGATGGAGTCTTGCTGTTGCCCAGGCTGGAGTGCAGCGGCACAATCTCAGCTCACTACAAACTCTGCTTCCCAGGTTCAAGCAGTTCTCTGCCTCAGCCTCCCAAGTAGCTGGGATTACAGGTGCCCGCCACCATGCCTGGCTAATTTGTTGTATTTTTGGGGTTTCACCATCTTGGCCAGGCTGGTCTTGAACTCCTGACCTCATGATCCACCCACATCAGCCTCCCAAAGTGCTGGGATTACAGGCATGAGCCACCGCACCTGGCCTGTATTTTCTTATTCTTAGTTTTATTTCTGCCTTCCTGTAGGTTACTTGAAGATTGTTTTTTTCTGTTTTTGAGACAGGATCTTCCTCTGTCACCCATGCTTTAGCTCAGTGGCCATGCCCAGATAATTTTTATATTATTATTATTTTTGTAGACAGGGTTTCTCCGTGCTGCCCAGGTTGGTTAGTTGAACATTTTTTATAACTCCATTTTGATTTATTTATAGTACTTTAAGAATACATCCATTGGAACAGCTGTTTTAATAATTGCTGTAGCTAGTATATTATGCATACATAACTTGTTACAGTCCATTGGTGCGATCATTTTATCAGTTCCAGTGAAGTATGGAAATCTTACTTCCCTTTGTCTCTTTTCCCAGCTGATAAATATTTTAAATATTTCCTCTACAGACATGAAGAACCTCGTCAGTGTTATAATTTTTGTTCTCACTATCAAACATAAGACAACTCAAAGGAAGAAAAGTCCATTGTATTTACCCATATTTTTTCCTTCCTGTTGTTCCAGGGTTCCTTCTATTAATATCATTGCCATTTGTTTGCTTTTAATGTTATAAGCTTCCCTCTGAGTGTCACTTTCGCTGCATCTCAAAATTTTGATATAGTTTATTTTCATTTTAATTCAGTTCAGTCTATTTTTTTTATAGTCCCTGAGACTTGCTCCTTAACCCATGAATTACTTAGAAGTATACAGCTTAGTTTGGAGAATTTCCTGTTATGTTTTGTTATTGATATCTAGTTTGAGTTCATTGTGGTTACAAGAATGTACTTTGTATGATTTCAGTTTTTAAAAATTTGTTGAGGTTTATTTTAGAGGACAGAATATAGTCTTTTTTTGCTATATGTTCCAGAGTACTTGAACATATTTTGTATTTTCTAATTATTGTATGCTCAGTGGTGTGTTCTATAAGTGTCTGTTAGATCCTGTTGGATAATGGTGTTGAATTCTTCTATATTCTTGTTAAGGTTCTAATTGCAGAGAATTTTGTTTAGCCAGTTTTATAATGGGTCTGCTGGTAACACTAGCTTCTTTTCATCTGAGAATGTCTTGTTTCTCCTTCATATTTGAAAAATATTCACAGTTGAAAATTGTGCCATTTCCTTTTGACTCCTATGATTTATGATGAGAAATCCACTGTCATTTGAATTGTTTTTCTCTACAGACAAGATGGTATTTCTCTGTTTTTAAAACTTTGCCTATGATGTATCTTAGAGCAGGCATCTTTGAGTTATCCTATTTGGAGCTTACTCAGCTTGCAGGTTTATGTCTTCTGCCAAATTAAAAAGTTTCTAGTCATTATTTCTTTGAATACCTTTTTGGCATTTTTTTTTTCAATCTTTTACTTCCTAGACTCCAATGACTGAATATTGGATCTTTCAATTCCACATGTCCCAGGGGTCCTGTTAACATTTTTAGTATGTTTTCTCTCTGTTCAGGTTGGGTGATTTCTATTGTTCTATCTTCCAGCTCATTAATCTGATTTTTTTTCTTCTGTCCTCAAATGTGTTCATTTCTGTTATTGAGACCATTCACTGAGTTTTACATTTTTATTATTGTAGTTTTCAGTTATTAATTCTGTTATTGAGCTCATTTCACTGAGTTTTAAATTTTGATTACTGCAGTTTTTAGTTCTAAAATTTCCATTTTGTTCTTTCTTACATCTTCTTTGAAACTATTTTTTAATTTGTTTGAAATGTGTTTGCATTTGCTTCTTGGAGCATTTTTATAATGGCTGCTTTGAAATAATTGTCAAAATAATTCTAACATATCTGCCATCTGAGTGTTGTTGCCTATTGATTATTTTAATTCAGTTTGAGATCTTTCTGGATTTTTTTTGTATGATGATCTTCACTTGAAAGCTGACATTTATATATTTTGTTATAAGATTCTGTATTTTATTTACACCTTCTGTTTTAGTTGGCTTTCTCTAACACTGCTTATTTAGGGGAAGGGAGAATGCTGCTTTGTTACTGCCATGTGGGGATAGAAGTCCAGGTTTCTCACTTGGCCACTGATATGGTTTGTGTCCCCACCCAAATCTCATCTTGACTTCCCATGTGTTGTGGGAGGAACCCTGTGAGGTGATTGAATTATGGGGGCAGGTCTTTCCTGTGCTATTTTCATGATAGTGAATGAGTCTCACAAGATCTGATAGGTTTTAAAAACGGGAGTTGCCCTGCACAGCTCCCCCTACCCCTTTTTATTTGCTTCTTGCTACCATCCATGTGATACTTAATTTTTCCTCCCTACCTTCCACCATGAGTGTGAGGCTTCCCAGCCACATGGAACTGTATGTCCCGTAAACCTCTTTCTTTTGTAAATTGCCCAGTCTTGGATATGTCTTTTCAGTGGCATGAAAATGGACTAATACAGCCACCATTTACAGCTGAGGGTAGGGCTCCTTGTTACTGCTGAGTGGGATTTCTAGCTCCTCTCTAGGCCTCTACTGATTGCTTCTAGGTTGAAGTGACAGCAGTGCCTCATTACTGTTCCCCCCAGGGCCTCCAGTGACACTATGGGAAGGGGGTGGCCTCATTACTCACAATGTTGAACATCCTGACTATCCACTGGACCTCCTCTGACACCACCACATTGTGGGAGAGAAAAGGTATCTTGTTTCTGTATTCTACCCCCATGTGGCTTCCACTGACACTGACACTGAGATGGGATGACTTGTTATCACCCAGCAGGGGCAAACGTCCTGGCTACCTACTCAGACTTTTCTCACACCACCTTGGTGTGGGGGCTTTCAGTGCCTCAGGACAGCCTTGCAAGTGTGGCAGTCAGGGCTCTCCACTCAGCCTTCACTAGATGAGACCACATCTAGTGTATTTCATGGTATTTGACTGTAGTTAGAGTAGTTATTATCTAAAAGTTTTCCATCTTTCTAGTGTGCTCCTCTCCTGGTCCTTTGGCTAGAGGGAGTCTTTTGTTGAGGCTTTTCTTGTTTGTTCCCATTGGTGTTTCCTGGTTGTCATTCCCTGAAGCACCCAGTTTAGGATATCGAAGACCCCACCCACCTCCCAAAAAAACCTAAAGAAATTACTACTGCATTTGTGCTTGGATTGTAAGAACCCAATTGGCCTTCTACACCTTTTAGATTCATCTTATTATTTTTTAAATATATACAGAATCCAAGGTTTTAGTTGTAGTTAGAGCAATAAATAGGATAAAGTATGCCTATTCTGTATTCCTGGAAGTAGAGGTTCCTTTGCTGGAGCTTTTGAGGATTATATCAGAATTATGGGCATAGACCATCTCAATAGTTCATTTGGGGCTGATTGTCCACTCATATTCTATTTGTCTATAGGAAGAGCGACAATGCCATGCTTGCTACCAACTCAGATTGGATAGTGGAAGCAAAGCTTTTGAAAAGAGAATTTGAATGAGCTGATAGTATAGGAGATGGTTACTGTATACTCTTAAGGTTTTTAAGAACTGTGATGGTTAATACTGAGTGTCAACTTGATTGGATTGAAGGATACAAAATAGTGTTCCTGGATGTGTCTTTGGGTATGTTGCCAAAAGAGATTAACATTTGAGTCAGTGGGCTGGAAAAGGCAGACCCACCCTCAATCCGTGTGGGCACAATCTAATCAGCTGCCAACATGGCCAGAATAAAAGCAGACAGAAGAACATGGAAAGACTAGACTGGCTAAGTCTTCTGGCCTCTATTTTTCTCCTGTGCTGGATGCTTCCTGCCCTTAAACATCATACTCTAAGATCTTCAGCTTTTGGACTCTTGGATTTATTTGCTAGGGACTCTAGGGCCTTTGGCCACAGACTGAAGGCTTCGCTATCATCTTCCTTACTTTTGCTCTTCAGTTTGCAGACAGCCTACTGTGGGACTTCACCTTGTGAACACCTAATAAACTGCCCTTCATATATACATCTGTCCTATTAGTTCTGTTCTTCTAGAGAACCCTGACTAATACAAGAACTATTACCTTCTTCCTAAGTTGTGTTCCATTTGTAAGAGAAGATACTAATTATCTAAGTTAGCAATACCTGGACAGTTTGAAGATTGTATGTAAATGAACAAATTAAATACAAAAGGAAATGAGAAAATAGAATGAATATTTCTCTTAAAAAGTTGAATCAGATTTTAAATTATAAATAAATAAAAATAGTAATAACCTTTAATAAATGAGAAAGAAATACCATATAACATGAATTTATAATAACTGGAAATGATCAAATTCCATATGCAATACTAAAGCATATTAGTTCCAAGATGCAACCTCTTAATCGTAGCCTACTCAGTCATGAGATGTTCATTACATATTCTTGATGAATTTTAACTGTCATTTTCCTGTCAGAAGTTTGACATTCTCTGCAGTGTTTGCTGTGCTTTTCTAGCAGTATTTAAAAATCAGTTAGATTCCTGCAAACATAATTAGGTTAGAGATGTTCTGTCTCAGATAGAAATTCTCTAATTGAACAGAGGGATGTTTTCTGTAACTTCTTTCAAATTCCAGTTACCCTGACAGTTTCTCACCTTTTTCTCAGTTTCTCTTAAACATCTTCTGGCATTTTCCTTACTCATTACTATTTATTAGAGGTCTACTGTTACCTAGGTATTACTCTAGAAGCTGAGCACATACGTATGTGAATAGAGTGGAATTGTGTTTTTCCCTTACAGAGCTTCCATTCTATCTGGGAAGATAGACTACAAAAAAAAAAAATACACAAAATAACACATAACATTTGGCCAAGTGATGCGCTTAGAAGAACAGTGGTGCAGTGTAAGAGGATGGGGGGTGACAAATGATGAGGGGTGAAGAGTACTTTAGACAGTGGCTAGGAAAAATCCTTCTTAAGAGATAATATTAGATAATAATATCACTCTAAAAGGAGGCTCTGATGAGAATTGGAGCAAGAACTTTCCAGGGAGAGGGAAAAGCCAATACAAAGACCTTTGATGTGGGATTAACTTGGGAAATTTAAGGAACAAAGTCCAGGGTAGCTAGGATAGAAGAAGTGAGGGGAAGAGTGAGTGGTGGGACATGAAGTTGGAGAAATAGGCAACCACCAGATTATGGAGAGCTGTGCAGGCCATAAGATGCTTGGGACTTCAAAAGAGAAGAGTGCTTTGGTGGGTTGGATAGAAAATTGACTGTAGGAAGCAAGAAAAGGAGAAGGAATTCCAGTTGGAGGTTGTGGCAGTTGTTGAGGCTTGGACTAGCTGGTATTGGTGAAAGTGATCTCTCCAGTTTGGGGACATAGGAACTACATAGACCTCATTGGACTTGCTGATTCCCTGAATGTGGAGCATGAGAGAGAGAGGGGAGTCAGGGGCAACTCTGGAGTTTTTGGCCTAAGCAATTAAGATGGAGTTGGCCTTTAGTGAGATGTGAAAAATTATGGGAAAAATGTATTTCTGGTAGAGGGCAAAGATTAAACTTTATTTTGGACATGTTAAATTTGAGATGCTTCTTAGACATTCAAATGTTAAATAATCATTTGCATAGATGGGTCTGAAATTGAGAGATGAGATTAGGGATAGTGTATAAAATTTGAAAGTACTTGGTATTTAGGTGTTCTTTGAAGCCATGTGATCAGAAAAAGTTGCCTAAGGAATGTGTAGAGATGAAGAGAAGAAGATAACTGAGGAGTCTCTGGAATCCTCTTTATATATTTATTTATTTATTTATTTTACTTTAGGCACATACTATATCTGGCATTTCTCTCCATGTTATCCCTCCCCACACCCCACTGTCTCTCTCCTACCCCCCCAACTGCCCCCAGTGTGTAATGTTCCTCTCCCTGAGTTCACATGTTCTCATTGTTCAACACCCCCCTATGAGTGAGAACATGTGGTGTTTGGCTTTCTGTTCTTGTGTCAGTTTGCTGAGAATGATGGTTTCCAGATTCATCTAAGTCTCTACAAAGGACACAAACTCATTGTTTTTTATGGCTGCGTAGTATTACATGGTGTATATGTATCACATTTTCTTTGTCCAGTCTATCATCGATGGGCATTTGGGTTGGTTCCAGATCTTTGCTATTGTACACAGGGCTGCAGTGAACATACGTGTGCATGTGTCTTTATAGTAAAATGATTTATAGTTCTTTGGGTTTACACCCAGTAATGGGATTGCTGGGTCAAATGGAATTTCTATTTCTAGATCCTCGAGGAATCACCACACTGTCTTCAACAATGGTTGAACTAATTTACACTCCTACCAACTGTGTAAGAGTGTTTCTATTTCTCCACATCCTCTCCAGCATCTGTTGTCTCCAGATTTTTTAATGATCACCTTTCTAACTGGTGTGAGATGGTATCTCAGTGTAGTTTTGATTTGCATTTCTCTGATGACCAGTGATGATGAGCATTTTTTCATATGTTTGTTGTCCTCATATATGTCTTCTTTTGAAAAGTGTCTGTTCATATCCTTTGCCTACTTTTGAATGGGGTTGTTTGTTTTTTTCTTGTATATCTGTTTTAGCTCTTTGCAGATTCTGGATATTAGCCCTTTGTTAGATGGGTAGATTGCAAAAATTTTTTCCCATTCTCTTGGTTGCCGATTCGTTCTAATGATGGTTTGTTTTGCTGTACAGAAGCTCTGACTTTCAATTAGATCCCATTTGTCTATCTTGGCTTTTATTATCATTGCTTTTGGTGTTTTAGTCATGTAGTCCTTTCCTATGCCTATGTCCTGGATGGTTTTGCCTATGTGTTCTTCTAGTGTTTTTATGGTGTTAGGTTTTATGTTTAAATCTTTAATTCATCTGGAGTTAATTTTAGCGTAAGGTGACAGGTAGGGGTCCAGTTTCTCCTTTCTGCACATTGCTAGCCAGTTTTCCCAACACCATTTATTAAACATGGACTCCTTTCCCCATTGCTTATTTTTGTCAGGTTTGTCAAAGATCAGATGGTTGTAGATGTGTGGTATTGCTTCTGGGGCCTCTGTTCTGTTCCATTGGTCTATGTCTCTGCTTTGGTACCAGTACCATACTGTTTTGATTACTGTAGCCTTGTAGTATAGTTTGAAGTCTGGCAGTATGATGTCTCCAGCTTTGTTATTTTTACTTAGGATTGTCTTGGCTATGCGGGCTCTCCTGTGATTCCATATGAAGTTTAAAGTGGTTTTTTCCAGTTCTGTGAAGGAGGTCATTGGTAGCTTGATGGGGATAGTGTTGAATCTATAGATTACTTTGGGCAGTATGGCCATTTTCATATTAATTCTTCCTAACTATGAGCACGGAATGTTTTTCTATCTGTTTATGTCCCCTCTTATTTTGTTGAGCAGTGGTTTGTAGTTCTCCTTGAAGAGGTCCTTTACATAGAATGTTCTAAAGTGTAGAGTCAGTTAAAGAAGGATGGCTAGCTTGGAGAAAACATGAAAACAAAGAGATGCAGTCACTGAGGTGGGAGGAGACCCAGGAAAGCAAATTCTGTGAAATCCAAGAGACCAGTTTTTCAGACCAGAGGGTGTCAAATGTTACTCAACTTGCCGAACGATGAACAAGAAGATTGAGAATTGACCATGAAAATTATAAAATAGATTTTGTTTTATGACCTTCTGACAGAGGGATTTCAGGGAAGTTTGGACTGAAAGTTGTCTGATTAGGATAGATTTAAATAGAATGTGAGGTGAAAAAGAAGAAAGAAGGTAGTGAACAGAGATCATTCTTGGGTTTTGCTATAAAGAGGAGGAGAGAAGTCATGCGGTACCTGGAGGAAAAGGTGGGATTCAAGGGAGCTTGTTTCTGTTGGAAAATGTTGCAAAATGTTTGTATGTTGCTGGGAATGATTCCATAGTGAGGAAGATGGAAGTACTGAGACAGAAGAGATTACTAGTTGCATTAAATGTGAAATGGAATAAGAATGGGATTAAAATAGAAGAAAAATCAAATACAACAAAATAAAAGCAGACTAGAAT
>PVKP010038395.1:0-20919 GCA_004027715.1 Plecturocebus donacophilus
AAAAAAAAAAAAGACATTATATGTTCTATAAACAGGCTATATATGTTATATAATATATATTTAATAATTTTCTTATTTTAATATATTCCATATATGGAATATACATAGCCTATTTATAGAATATATAACTATATATATATTCCATTTACATATGGAATATATAAAAATGAGGAAATATTAGAATGAATTTAGGTTAGATGTTAACTCCAGTGGCAGTGGTAGGGATAAAATTCAGCTGAGAAGGAAGCTGAAAGGGACTTCCAAGACACTGGTGATCTACATTTTAGTCAGTATAAGGTATATAAATGATTATTTTTTAACTCAAAGTTTAAGTTTACATTTAATTTTTAAATGTGTTTTCAAACATAAAATAGTATACTAAAGGATGCAATGTTTACTTTAGAATGATTCAAGGAAGCCATCAAACAAAAACTGGTACATTTGAGAAAGAAGCAATTGACAGCCTTGGAAATGGGAAATGTACCTAGAGAGCCATTTTAAAATAATAAAGTTAGCTAAATACTGAAAAAAGAAACAGCACTATTAGTAGATTTAAAAGGTTTTACACTAAAACTGAAGATCCAAATGAAACAGTTTCATAAAAATATAAAAAATATTAAAGATAACTCAAGATATAATATAGTTTGAGAAACTCTGTCATAGATCTACTAGATGGTGTGGAAACAGAGAAAAGTTTTAATCTGCACATTGAAAAGTTTTCTCAAGTGTGAATAAATAATTTTTAAAAAATACATATTTGGATGCAATTGTATAAAATTACAGAACTGTAAAAATTTAAAAAGAATCCTAAATACAACATAAGAAAATAGACTTTTAAATGTCTATAGAAGAGTAAATTCAGATTAAAACTAGATTTCCCGTGAGAAGTGATAGATGCTGAAGAGACAGATTAACATGGATAAAGTAATCAGGGTAAAAAAGTAACACCAGTTTGTGATTCTAAATCCCTTTAGTAGCGAAGGTAAAATAAAATCATGTTTAGAAGCACAAATGATAACAGAAAATAATTACCCACAGATCTTTGTTGAGAAAAACTACTAATGGATGGTTTCAGCAAAAATATAAATGGAATATTTTAGGTTTAAGCTATAATCCACCAAAAAGATATACTTCTAAATTTGTATCCCCCTGATAAGATAGCTTCATAATATATGAGGCAGAAGTTAATAGAAAAAAAGAGGAACATTATAACCACATTGATAATTGTGTTATGTAAATCTTCAACATTTTGATTACATTTTGACGGCTTTACATGTCATGTACCAAAAGATGTGGCTTAAAATCTCCCTATAATGAGATTTGGGTTTCATTTATATACCTTTTAAATCTGACCATGTGCATACCTTTTTATAACCCCACAATTTTAATCACCAACAAAAATGCTTACATACATAAACCGAAAATTATGTTCACAACAGCTGGGTGCCGTGGCTGTAATCCCAGCACTTCGAGAGGCCAAGGCAGGAGGATTGCTTGAGTCTAGGAGCTTGAGACCAGCCTGGGAAACATGGTGAGACCCCCATCTCTATAAAACAAACAAACAAATAAAAATTATCCAGGCATGGTGGAGTGCACCTGTTGTCCCAAGTACTCAGGACCACAGGTAAATTACTGCGGTAGGAGAATCACTTGAGGCCAGGAGGTTGAGGCTGCTGTGAGCCTGTTCATACCACTGCATTCCAGTCTGGGTAAAAGAGCAAAAATCTATCTAAAAAAACAAATGTCCATTAGAGCATTATTTGCAAGGTATCCAGATGGAGACAACCTATGTGTCCAACCACCTAAGAAAGGATGAATTAATTCTAGTATATTGATGTAATGCAATACTACACAACAGTGGCAATAAGCAAACCTCACATCCATTATAAAGGTTGAATAAAAAAGCTAAATAGTGTATAATTTCATTTACATTTAGTACAAACACAAGCTGAACTAATCTGTGGGACTCAAAGTCAGAAAAGGAGTTATATATTTTGGAAGAAGGTGTTAGTGCTAGGTGAGAAAAATAAAGGAGATTCTTGGATGTCTTAATCTGGCAGGTGGTTACCCTGCTACATATTCAAGTTGTACCTGGACAGTCCGTAAAATATTTATTTAAAAAATACAGGCACATGATGGAAACAGTCAGCTAATTCTGTAAGTTTGTTTGTTTTACAAAATGGCAGTCCATAGTCCTCCACTTCCAGTGTCATTATCTTGGTCGCTTTATCTTTTTTAACTGATTGTTTCTGTATTATGTGTAGATCTCTAAATAACATATGTTTATTGCTGCTTATTTTTGTAGTATTCTATATTATCATTTGACACTCACCAAATAGATAAGAAAGTAATTTTCTTTCCAGATGGCACCATTTCAACACATATGCACATCCTTAACAGATCCCTATAATTTAAATATAGCTATAACATAATTTGGTTAGATCAATATTCAGTATTTGTAAAATTACAACTGTGTAAGTGCTATTCATAATCGAGCCATATGGTAAACCACAGTAAGATTTTCCCTTGCATAATTTTTTATGTTCATCAAAATTAGTATTTGTCATTTATTTACAAATTCAAATTTCTTTGCAAAAGTCAAAAGTTTTTTGGAGATATTCAGATGATTCAGGTATTCAGTTTTGCATTTCTAATAAAATGACCATCAGTTAATCTGGGCTCTGTCTTCACCGTTTGGTGTTTCCCTTGCCTTGCATTTCTCTTGTGACCAGACTTCTTGTTTCTATAAGTCATACTTTCCTTTATCTATAAGTCGTATGTTATCCTTTTATTTATCTATTTGTTTGTTTGTTTGTTTGGCTGAGCAAATTCAGAAGTAGCTACCTGAAATGAGTTTAGTGTTTTGGAGGTGTTCTGAAGAACATGCATCTATAAAATAATCTTTCTTCCACCTTGACAATTGATTTTGACTGAGTATAGAACTCTAGTGATTGAAAATTACATTATTTCAGGAATTCACAGGTGACTTTATTGCCATCTAGCTTCCAATGCTGTTATTCAAAGCTTAAAGCTATTCTGATTCTTGCTTCAGTGTATAGGACGGAAATTATTTATTGATCTAGAATCCTACAGAAATTCCTCTTTGTCCTGACGGTTTCAATATTTTCTGATGTGCTTTGCTCTAGGTAGGAGAATGGCAACATTTTCCTGTAAAGGGTCTGATACAGTTTGGCTCTGTGTCCTGGCCCAAAGGCTCACCTTGAATTGTAATCCTCATAATCTGCACATGTCAAGGGCAGGACCAGGTGGAGATGATTAAATCTTGATGTGGTTTCCCCCATGCTGTTCTCATGACAGTGAGTGAGTTCTCACAAGACCTGATGATTTTATAAGCATGTGGCATTTTCCCTGCTTGCATTCACTTTGTCCTGCCATCCTACGTAGAAAGTGCCTTCTTCTCCTTTGCCCTCCACCAGGATTGTTGTTTCCTGAGGCCTCCCCAGCCATGTGGAACTGTGAGTCAATGAAACCTCTTTCCTTTATAAATTACCCAATCTTGGGCATTTCTTCATGGAAGCATGAGGACTGACTAATACAGGGTCCAGTAATAGATATTTTAGGCTTTGTGGGCTATGCAGCCTGTGTTACAACTACTCAACACTAGCACATTGTATAAGCAGCCATGGACGATACATAACCACATAGGCATGAATGTATTCCAATTAAACTTTTTTTTTTTTTTTTTTTTCCAAAAATAGGTGGCAGGCTAGATTGGGCCCAGGGATCATATTACCAACATTTTACCTAGGTCATTGTTTATCCATTGTTTTAAGCATTCTGGAGGTCTTTTATGTTGTTATACTATTACATTTATAATTTCCTGCTTTTAATTCTTCTTTTCTCTCTCTCTGAAACTCTTATTATTGATATATTGGTGCTTCTGAACTGAACTTTCCATTTTTATTTTGTATATTTAATATCTTTGTGCTTCTTTTTCATTTTAGCAGAATTATTCATATTAATGTTTTCAAAATTTCTATTGAGTTTTTAAAAATTTCAAAAAGATAAAAATTTAAAAATAACTCTTATTTTATATTAATGTATCACAGGATCCCCTATATAATTTAAAACTTCCAAATCCAAAATTTTTAAAATAATATTTGACAAATAAGAATTACAAATCATCTGATTAAAGTTTATATAAAAATTTTATAAAGCAAATAAACAGAAGACAAAGAACTTGGAGAAAATAGGATTATAAATTGATATCATTTATGTTTTCAGAACTAAGATATTACAGTCATGAAAGAAAAAAATTATATATTAAAACAACAATTATTATAACCCTGACTTCTAACTTCTCAGATTGTGCTAATGTTCTATCTTCTTTCATTTTCCACATCCTTGTGGGTTTACTGCCCATTTAAATTCAGACATACCAACCATCATACAGACATCAGTTTTGAATTCCCATTAAACCGTAGAGTCTCAGAGTGGTTAAATACAACCGGGCTACATAATAATTATAAAACGTACACTCATGTGCTGCATAAAAGCATTTTGGTCAATGACAGGCTGCTTAAATGATTATGTCTTGTAAGTTTATTATAGAGCTAAAAAATTCCTATCTTTTAGTAAGGTGATTGGCATTGTAACATTGTAGCACAATGCATTACCAACTTATTTGTGATGATGTTGGTGTAAACAAACGTATTAGTTCGTTTTCATGCTGCTAATACAAACATATCTGAGACTGGGTTTATACAGGAAAGAGCTTTAATGAACTCATAGTTCCACATGGCTGTGGAGGCCTCACAATCATGGGGGAAGGCAAGGAGGAGCAAGTCACATCTGACATGGATGGCAGCAGTTAAAGAGAGAGCTTGTGCAGGGAAACTTTCCCATATAAAACAACTGGAACTTGTGAGACCCATTCACTGTCAGGAGGGCAGCAGGAGAAAGACCTGGCACCATGATTCAATTACCTCCCCCCAGGTCCCACCCACAACACGTGGCAATTGTGGGAACTACCATTCAAGATGAGATTGTGTTGGGGACACAGCCAAACCACATCAACAAACCTATTGCATTGTCACTGTATAGAATTATATAGCACATACAAGTATATAGAGTACATAATACTTGATAATTATAATAAATAGCTATATTATTGGTTTATGCATTTACTATACTATATGTTTTACCATTATTTTATAGTGTACTCCTTTTACTTGTTAAAAAAAATAAAGGTTAGAATAAAACAGCCTCAGGCAGGTCCTTCAGGAAATATTTTGGAAGAAGGCATTGTTTTCATAGGAGATAATAGCTGCATTTGTATTCTTCCTGAATACCTTCTAGTGTGACAAGATGTAGCGGTAGAAGACAGAGTTATTGATTATCTCAGCCCTATGTAGGCCTAGGCTAATATGTGTGTTAGTGTCTACATTTTTTAATTAAAAAAAAGCTTAAAAAGTAAAAAAAACAGAAAAGCTTATTGAATAAGGATATACAGAAATAAAATATTTTGGTACAGCTGTACAACATGCTTGTGTTTTAAATTGTTATTACAGTAGAGTCAAAAAGTTAAAAAAAATGAAAAACGTAAGATAAGTTATAGTAAGCTAAAGTTAACTTGTTTTTGAAGAAAGAAAATATATTTTAATACATTTAGTGTAGCTTAAGTGTACAGTGTTCATAACATCTACAGTAGTATAAAGTAACATCTTAGGCCTTCACATTCACTCACTGACTCACTCAGAGAAACCTTCAGACTGCAAATTATTCATGATAAATGACTGACATGGTGTGGCTCTGTGTCCCCACCCAAATCTCATGTCAAACTTTAATCCCCCTATATTGGGGAAGGGATCTGGTGGGAGGTAATTGGATCATGGGAGCAGTTTTCTCCATGCTGTTCCTGTGATAGTGAGTGAGTTCTTAAAAGATATGATGGTTTAAAAGTGTGTGTCAGTTCCCCCTTTGCTCTCTTCTGCCACCACGTGAAGAAGCTGCTTACTTCCCTTTTGCCTTCTGCCATGATTGCAAGTTTCCTGAGGTCTCCCAGTCGTGCTTCCTGTTAAGCCTATGGAACTGTGAGCCAATTAAACCTATTTTCTTCATAATTTACCCAGTCTCAGGTAGTTCTTCACACCAGTGTGAAAATGGACTAATACAGTGCCCTATACAGGTATAGTTTGTTTTTTTTTTTTTGAATCATTTACATGGCATTTTTATCATCCTTTTTTTATGTTTAGAATTGCCTGTAGTATTCAGTGTAGTAACAAGCTGTCCAGATTTATAGCCTAGAAGCAACAGACTATATCACATAGCTTAGGTTATGTAGTAGGCTACACCCTCCAGGTTTTTGTAAGTACACTTTATGATGTTTGCACACTGACAAAATTGCCTATATGGCATTTTTCCCAGAATGTAAAAGTATTCCTGTTGTTAAGTAACACATGACTACATATATATACATACATACATACATATATATATATATATATATATATACACACACATACATATATATGTATATATGTGTATATGTATACACACAGGATATTATATATAAACAAATAAATACACACACACACACACACACACATCTTTTTCCCACATATATTTTAAGAGTAACTGTTTAGGCTATGTGGTTTTCTTGCAGTGGGACTGGAGTGTAAGAAGAGCAAATTATGGAATTAGTGATACATCCTACTTCTATTTTCCCCTTTTGTGCTCAACTGCATTTGTCTCCTTTTCCTTCTACAGAAGCTTTGTCAAACACTCAATTTGGCTACTTTGGATTAAGTATAATTACTTTTGAATTTCTCAAACTAATTTAGAGACTATTCTTCAAAATTAAAAAAAATAATGGAAATTCCAACTCTCACTTTTTAGTCATATTGATAATATCTATCATCTATTTTATTCTCTTATCTATTAATAAAAACCTATGAACAAAAATATCCAACAAAATAAGACTCTATGTACATAACCACCTAGGCATACATAGCCACACGGGCATGAATGTGTTCAATGAAACACTACTTTTTTTAAAAAAAAAAAGATGGCAAGCTACATTTGGCCCATGGTCATATTGCCAACATTTTACCTAGGACATCGTTTATATATTGTTTTAAGCATTCTGTGGGTCTTTTCAATTGAGAAGTTCATATTCTTTAGTTCTGAGAAAATTTTCTTATTCTATTACATTTTTAATTTCCTGCTTTTATCACTTTTCTCTCTCCAAAGCTCTTATTATTTACATATTGGTTCCTTTGAACTGAACTTTCTAATTTTATTTTATTTTGTATATTTAATAACTTTGTGTCTTTGTTCAGGCTCTTACATGTGCCTTTCAGTAAATATTTGTTTATTGGGTGAAATCCAGTTTTGCTTATTGCTTTCTGTTTTCTCTTTGCATTCTTTGTAACTGAAACATATGTGGATATGGAGAGATTTATAAACATATTACAAATGGCTTATTAAGAGACTTAGTTATATTATAAATTATTCATTGTTTTACACACACACACACACTCTATCTATATATAGACAGATAGATCATATATATGGGATCAACTACCAACTATGATTTTGTACAATTATCTGTATTGCGTATGTTTAAATACATTTTCCCAAACATTTCCTGTGGAATCTATAAATTGCTACTGACTGGGAGAAGTGCTAGGGATAGGACAGAAACAAAGACAAAACATTTCCCTTATGAAATAGCAAGAGAGAATGAATGAGGTGAGGAGCCAGCAACTGAACAGTTGAACTTCAGTGTTTCACAAAGTGATAGAACCATGGAGGGGATACAAAGCGGGCCCCCGAAAGGTCAGGGGAAGCTGTAAAGCTCTTCATGGAGGATGTAAAGTTCTGACTGTTTCTGGAAAGATGAATAACTCACCAAGAAAAAAATCAAAGGAAGGAATTTCAGGCAGATGAAGCTAAAGCAGAAAAGGCACAGCAATGTGATGCTTTGCAATCTGTCTGGGGAGCAAAGTGGACAGTGTGAAGGGGGCAGAGGGCTTGCTGGGAGGGACAGGCGCTGCACCCCAGGTACTTGCCACCTCTTCACTGGGTTCTTTTAGCCAATCAGTGCTGCCTCTCCAGTGAGACTGAACTCTCCTTGTTGCTTTGGTCTCCTTCCAGGCTGTGCAGAATAGAAAACAAGGCACACAGTGATGTTGGCAGGTTCTGTCTATTGTGTGCTGCTGGGAAATTAGTTTTGCTCTATGAGATTGATATTCTTAGAGCCCAGATGCAACGGTATGAAATACAAAACAGAAACTGGACCGGAGGAAAACTCCCCTGTATTGTGTAAGGTTTATTTTATGGAAGAATTTAGAATAAGGCAACTGAGGCCATTTAGTGTAAAGCAGGTAAAATTTATTCGGCTCCCAGGTGAGGTTCTCTGTTCCATGGAGAGGCGGCCAGAGAAGTTGTGCCCGGCCGTTCTGGGCCTGGGGTTTTATAGGGAGTGAGAGCAGTAGATTGATTAGTGGGGAAACAAAGCATGGGCAATTGTATTGGCCATAGAGAGACTGGACCCGGACTTGGCGAGCTGTTATTGGTAGTTCAGTGGGGCTATCAACAGGTGGGCAGGCGAAAGCAATTGATTAGTGGGGAAACAAAGCACGGGCATAGATTGATTAGTGGGGAAACAAAGCATGGGCAATTGTATTGGCCATAGAGAGACTGGACCCGGACTTGGCGAGCTGCTGTTGGTCAGGCTCTTGGCGGGATTTTTTAATTTTGGCAGGGCTGAGAGCATGATTTAGTGCTGAGTGTGGGGCTGGGGGTGGAATGCAGAAGTGGGTGTGGGGAGCCTGCATGGGGGAGGCAGGTGCTAAGTAGGATGTCTGGCCTGATAACACAGATGTCCGGCCTGCTGATAATAGTGTTATCAGGCGCGGAGGGGGTGGGTGCTGCCCATCCGGCTCTCGGCGAGGCTATTGGCCTTACATATTGCATATTTGTTGTGTGCCAGAAATCAGGATAAACTCTTTTGCATACAGTTTTGTATTTTCTCTTTGCAATAGATAAGGCTGGTACACTCGGCTATCACCATTTTACAGATGGGGACACTGAGTCTAATGAAAGTCGATCAAGGTCACACAGCTAGTTAAATGGGGTGGCTAGGATGTTTTGGGGGTTCCAAGCTGAGAAAGCTTTGGCTTAATTGGTTCTGGTGTTGAAAATCAGTTGCTCTTTGTAGCGGAGCAAGATTTAGTACTTTCCTGACATATGAAATGGAGTCTGTGCACTGGGGGATGACCAAACATTTATGTCGTCCCCCTCTATTAACTCTCTGGGCAAGGAAACACGCGTCTCCATTTATACTGAACGTCTTGGCAGTCGTGCTGATGCAGCGCTGGGGCATGTGTTTCTCTGTGTCCATGGCAGGAGGCCACACGCCATGCCTAGGTGCACGTTAACATGACATAAATGTTAATGTCCTGTTCTAAAACCAAAGCCTGCGGGAGAGAGGAAATACCACCCCAGCCGTACCCAGGGCCCGGTGTTTGGATACTGCAGTCTATATTTTGACTCCAGAGTGTGATGACTATGTAACTTTTCACAAGGATTTCATTTTTTCCCTGTCAAGTCACATTATTTTAAGGGTGACAATAACTTGGCTGCAAATGAGCTGAAACCATCAAGGTGATAAATGAGTTTCTGGGGGAGGGAGGCATTGCCTGGCCTATACTTTGCAGGACCACACACCTCCGTCCTCCTCTCACCTTCTCAGAACAATGTGTCATAGATCTCCCCTCCCCGCATCCCCCAAGGCCCCTTTCTTGCCGGCCTCCTGCTTCTTAAGGCAATAGAGAACCGTGAGCACTTGACTTTGGAAAATATACCGTATTTCACAGAGTTTGGGAAGGGGGGGCGAAAGAGTCCTATTTTCCTTTGGCTGTTAGCAAGGATCTGATTTATAAAACTGCCTTGGAGACGACTCCTCACCTAGTTTATTTTCTCTGTCAGCCAGGTCTGTCTCTGAAGTGGGGCTACCCCTGGTCAGCTCAGTGGTCAGCCTGCATCTTTGAGCTGAAATCCAAGAGTTATGTCCAGAAGCGCCTGGTGAGTTGGGGAACTGGATTTCTTGTCAAGAAAGATGACTTTCATACTATTTCACTGGATGAAGCAGCGGGTAGGGAGCAGGTATGCTGTGAGTTTTATACACAGAATCTCATTCTCTGTTCACTCATTTAACATAGCCAGATGAAGCAATTTGCTAAGGGATTTTCTCTGAGACTTAGCACCAGGTTTGAACCAAGTGCTGTTGTACTCTGAAGCTTCTTTTACTACCTTCTCCTTTGTTTTTGTCCAGTTCCCCATTCAAGTCAAGATAACACGTAGGTCACCAAATACTGGGAGGAAACGAGCTCACCTCCTGAACATTCAGTGGTGAGGAAATGCTCAGGAAAAGGCTTTGTGTGGTCAAGAAGGGTAAAGCAGGTGAACATTGCCTCACTTGAAGCTATGACCTATTTGCTATTATTATATTTGTTCCTATTTGTTCTTCATACATTTTTATTTGGTATTCTTTTTTTTTTTTCTTTTTTTGAGACGGAGTCTCTCTCTGACCCCCAGGCTGGAGTGCAGTGGTGCAATCTTAGCTCACTACAACCTCTGCCTCCTGGGTTTGAGCAATTCTCCTGCCTCAGCCTCCTGAGTAGCTGGGACTACACGCAAGTGCCACCATGCCTGGCTAATTTTTTGAATTTTTAGTAGAGATGGGGTTTTACAGTGTTAGCCAGGATGGTCTTGATCTCCTTATCTTGTGATCTGCCCTCCTCAGCCTCCCAAAGTCCTGGATTACAGGTGTGAGCCACTGCACCCAGCCCCTATTTGGTATTTTTATTCTGTCTCTGGTTGGGAAGGGAGGAAGGTCTTAGGGAGTGGATTGACATCATATATTGCATTTTGTTTGTGCCACCAAGCAAAGCACAAAGGCTTTGCACTGATTAAAAGTTTTTATGTCTAGTAGGCAAATGACACAGACAGTTAGAGCAAAGAGGAGCAGAACTCAGCTGACAGGTGTGGCAAAAGGATGGCCTCTCATTCAGAACAGCTACTGCCAAGGTAGAGAGTTCCAATGTGATGAATGGCTGAAAAAGCAATCCATTGCTTTCCTCTTTTACTTGTGTTATTTTTAAAAAATCTTCCGTGAAATTTGAATTTAAAAGTTACAGACTAAGCTTGAAGTTCATTAATTAAAATGTATATAGTCCGATTATTTGTTTACATTGCTTAATACATTCACTAGACTTGGAGCAACTTGAGGGCATAGAGTTTGTCTTACTCGGTTGTCTTTCACTAGTCCAGAGGATAGTTTCAGGCACATGCTCAGTGAATTCTGGGAAGTTAATTACAGGTGAGATAGACCAGCATTTTAACTCTGTTGAGCCTCAGTTTGTTTCATTATTAAATAGAGATTAAAATGCTGGCCTGATGGCAGTACTGTGTGCATCCAAAAAAAGGATACCTTTGTTAAAGTCATTGTGCGAATTATAATACAATTTCTGAGAATATATATAAAAATATAGAAAATTTATTAATAATAATTCTAGTACATACACCAATAACTTCAAAATCAATCACTAGCCCCACTCTGATGTCTAAACTCTAGATTTTAATAATTAACTTCCTCCTTTATATTTCCACTTGATTATTTTAATGGCATCTAAAATTTACAAAAGGGATATTGCATTCTACACCCTCTTCTCAAACATGCGCCTTGGAGATTTTTAGTCTTAGAAAACGTCATCTATACTTACATAGTTGCTCAGATCACAACTCCCTGAGTCTTCCTTAACTCATCTCTTTCCTCCTTGACTCATCTCTTAACTCATCTGCATCATTATAAGCAAGCCCAGTCGGCTCCACCTTTAAAGTGCATCCCAAGCCTTACCTCTTCTTAAGACCTTCACAGCAACCTCCATGGTTCAGGCCATCATCACTTTTCTCTTAGACTCTGACATGGCACGCTCCTCCCGCTTTCACCCTCGAGAGGGTCCTTTTAACATGTACGACAAGTCAGAGGACTCCTGCTTGGATCCTCCCAAAGACTGGCCTCTTAGCATGCACACTTCACATGGCCGGCATGTCTTTCTCTTGGCTCCGTCTCTTTCTTCATTCCCGTTATCAGACTCTTGTTCATTCTTTCTCTGCCACTGTTATTCTATTCCTTGCCTACCTCACATGTTCTCTTAAATAAGGGACTTTATATCTGTTATTTTCTCTGATTGAAATCATCTTCTTTAAAAAATTTTTTTTTTGAGACAGAGTTTTGCTTTTGTTGCCCAGGCTGGAGTACAATGGTGCAATCTCGGCTCATTGCAACCTCTGCCACCAAGGTTCAAGCACTTCTTCTGCTTCTGTCTCCTGAGTGGCTGGGATTACAGACATGCATCACTATGCCCGACTAATTTTTTATATTTTTAGTAGGGATGGGCTTTTTCCATGTTGGTCAGACTGGTATCAAACTCCCGACCTCAGGTGATCCGCCCACCTCAGCCTCCCAAAGTGCTGGGATTACAGGATTTTAAAAATATTTATATGGCTTGCTCTATCATTTCATGCACATTTCTCTTTGAATATCACCCCATGGTGGAATTCATTGATGATTTTAACAACCCATGCTGCACAGCTCATCATTTTCTTATCTTGATTTGCTTTATTTGTCTTCCTGAAAGTTAGCACTTTCTGACATTATATATTTTATTTTATTTTGCATGTCTGCTCTTAAGAGAATGAATGTTCCATGACATCGAGACCTTGTTCTGTTTCATTTACTACTCTAACCCAGCAGTTTTCACCTATTTCACATCTGTTTGTTGGATATCTGCTAGATGCCTGGCAATGTTTTAGGGAATGTGACAGTAAGCAGAACAGACAAACATTTCTGCTCACATGCAGTTTACATTCTAACAGGAGGAGATAAACCATAACCAGATAATACAGCAGGATATACCAAATAACATAGTAAGTGTAACATGAAACAGAAAGCAAGCAAAGATAGACTTGTGGTCAGCATGAAAATTTAAATTGCGTGATTCAAGAGGAGCTCATTAAGAAAGTAGCATTTGGTCAAGGACCTGAAGGATATAGGAAAGGTATTTGGGAAAGATGTAGGAAAGGAGCATGCCAGGAAAAGGCATTAAGGGAAAAAATACGTAACAACATTTTTTTTTTCCGGAAAAAATAGAGTTCATAGTGGATAGAGAAGATGGTACAACATGAGGAATCCGAACATTATGTTGGCAGGTGGGGAGGTTCACATTATGTAGGACATTGCAGAATAGCATATGAATATCAGCTTTTCTTGTGAGTTAAATGGAAAGTCGTGGGGGGTTTTGACAAAAGACTGACATTATGTCTCTTATATTTTAAGAAGATTGACTGCTAAAAATCAACAGTAGTGGGGAAAGCCCCAAAATAGGGAGAATAATTAGGGAGGCAATTGCAATAATCCAGGTGAAAGAAGATAGTTGCTTGGATAGCATAGGGGCACCAGGGATCACAGAGTTTGTGAGAGGTGGTCAGATCATGTGCATTTTGAAGTACAGCCACGATTTATTCATGGGTTTTCTATGGGGGTTGTATAACTAAAGGTGACTCAGATGACACCATGTATATTGGCCTGAGAAAGTAGAAGAATGAAGGTTGCCATTTGCAGAGCGGAGGTAGATCATGAAAGAAGCAGCTTGGGGTTTTGTTTTGCTTCCCTAGTTTGAAGATAACTATGAAGATGCCCAAAAGAGATGTCGAGAAAGGAGTTGAAGAAACAGGTATGCAATTTAGGAGAGAGGGATTAGGCTGAAAATTCAGATTTGGACGTTTAGGGCATACACATAGTCATGAGACTAAATGAGTTCATCAAAGGAATGGATATTGAAAAATAAAACAAATCCAAAGATTGATCCTTGGGGCAGTTAATAGCTGAAATACAATTGTAATCTATTTTTGTATAATCATGACATCCCAAGTAGTACTCCCACATCTCTTACGCAATACATATTGAGGACATTATTTTTAATAAGATCATTACTATGATCATGTAAGTTATATGTGTGTGTATATATTCACTATACACACACACATATAGCTTTTTACTAATTAACTGATTTTACTAATTAACTTGATAGTTTGATTTTTGAAGTAAAGTGACTTGCCTTTTTCATTTAAGTAAATTTAGTTTAAAGCAAGCTTGTCCAACCTGTGGCTCATGTGTCACATGTGGCTCAGAATGGCTTTGAATACAGCTGGACAAAAATTCATAAATTTCCTTAAAAACTTACAAAATTTTGGGGGGATCTTTTTTAGCTCATCAGTTATTGTTAGTGTTATTGCATGTTACGTGTGGCCCAAGACAATTCTTCTTCCAATGTGGAAGTCAAAAGGTTGGATACCTGTTTCAAAAGGAGATACAGCACTACAGCACAGAAAGCAGATCCAAAAGGGAAAGTACCCTGTGATTTCATTTACACACGGTTCTAGAATTGGCAACACCAATTTGTATAGAAGTCAGCATAGTGTCTCCTTTTGGAATGGAGACATACTTGAGGCCTCTAAGGTGATGATTTTGCTTTGTGTATACGTGGGTGAAAAGGTATTGAGCTGTACAATCGTGATTCATGAGTTATGTACTTTACCTTACACGTAAACAAAATTTGCAAAACGTGATATCCAACTCTATCACAGGAATTTTTCATTCTTCCTTTCTCTTTGAGACAAGGTCTCACTGTGGTGTTGTCTAGACTGGAGTGCAGTGGAACAATCTGAGCTCACTGCAACCTTTGCCTCCTGGACTCAAGTTATCCTCCTGCCAGTAGCTGAGATTACAGGCACGTGCCACTATGTGCAGCTCATTTTTGTATTTTTTGTGGAGATGGGGTTTTGCCACATTGCACAGGCTTGTCTGAATCTTCTAAGTGCAAGCGATCCCCCCACCTTGGCCTCCCAAAGTGCTGGGATTTCAGGTGTGACCCACCATGGCCAGCCTGTCAGGAAATTTTTGTTAAGAATATGGTAAACAGAAGAGACTCAGATAACATAAAAAGAAAAACACCTCACATATGTTCCTTTGATTGCTTTTAGCAAACAAATTTTAATACTCCTGTTACTAGTTGAGATGTGAATACAACCCATTTTTCCTTATTAGAAAGTTGGTATTTTCAGTGTTTTCTATTACTTTATAACCACATTATCCCCAAAGTTATTTTTTAGATATGCAATATTTGTGCATAGTCCAAAGTATAAATGATGTAAATTGCAAATAGATGCAAATTTTAGTTAATATTTTAGAGGTTATTTGTATTATTAGTAATGTTTCTGGGTTATGTGATTGGCCTAGCAGCGCTCATTATATTTCAAATAAATTATTAAAAACAAATAATACAAATTACAAAATGGAAAAAGTGGCAATATGTAAAACAATAATAATAATATGGCTTGAACTTAGAGTTATGAGTAATTCAATTCTATCTTGAAGTACGACATAAAATAATAAAATAACAAATTCTATTAAAAAACAATTTTGCCTCTTATTTTTTCTTCTCCTCTTATGTATTCTTTTAGAGAAATTCTGATATTTTATTCTTTATTTTGTGATTTGCTTTTTTCCACTTTATACTGTGTTGTGATCTCCTTCCATGTTTATTCATATGGAAGTGCCTCACTCTTTTGAATGGCTTCTTAGCCATTGTACAAATGTGCCATAATTTATTTAACAAGGATTCTACTAATGCACATTTACATTAGGCTCAATAGTGTGATATTATAGATAATGACACCCTTAATATCCATGTATATATATATATATGTCTTTGTCCACAAATATCAGGGCATGAAGAGGACACATTTCTGCAAGCCAAATGGATAGATCAAATGGTATGTGCATCTAAATTTTGGTAGCTACTACAAAATTCCATACAATTTGAACCAATTTAAACTTCCACTAACAATGTATAAGTGTATTTTTCCCTTTGCCAAGAGTGTGTGTACCCAAACTTTTTGATCTTTGCCAATCTATGTGAAAAATGGTATTGAATTGTATTTGCTTGTTTTCATGCTGCTGTAAAGAACTACCAGAGACTGGGTAATTTATAAAGGAAAGAGGTTTCATTGACTCACAGTTATGCATGACTGGGGAGGCCTCAGAAAATTCACAATCATGGCGGAAGGCAAAGGGGAAACAAGGCATATCTTACATGGTGGGGGTAGAGAAAGAGAGTGAAGGGGGAATTGCCACACACTTTTAACCCATCAGATCTCATGAGAATTCACTCACTATCACAAGAACAGCATGGGAGAAACTGCCCCCATAATCCAACCACACCGCCACCAAGTCCTCTCCCTCGACACATGGGCATTACAATTCAAGATGAGATTTGGGTGTGGACACAGAGCCGAATCATATCATGCATTGTTGTTTTAATTTGCTTTTTGCTTATAACAAGTAGTATTAAGCATATTTTCAGGTATATAAGAGCCATTTTTAATTTCTTTTTCTATTTGCCATCTGCCCATATATGTGTGTATATGTGAGTATACACACACACGCACACACACACACACACACATACACACACACACAGAGCTTATGGTCATGAAAGGAGTAGGATGGGGACATAATTTGATATTTATTCTAGTTTATTCCACTACCATCTATGGAACAGAATTCCCTTATTCTACTAATCTACAATGTCACATTTTCATATTCTTGTCTTTATTTCTTTCAAAAAGGGACACATTTTCATATTCTAAGCTCTCATGTATGTTTGAGTTTCTTTCTGGATGCTCTCCCATTGATTTGTGTCTACATATACATGTGTCATTATTGTTCTTAGTAAGCTCAGTAATATTTAATATCACATAGGACCTGTCCACTGTATCACTCTCTGCTCCACTCTGAATATTTCTGGTTGTTGTTGTTATTGTTTGAGAAAGAATCTCATTCTGTCACCCAAGCTGGAGTGTAGTGGCATAATCACAGCTCACTGCAGCCGCAGCCTCCCTAAACTCAGGTGATCCTCCCACCTCAGCCTCCCAAGTCGCTAGAGCTAGAGGGGCATGGCACCACCACTGGCCAAACATTCCCAGTTCTTTTAAAATGAGGTATGTTGGTTAAACTACTGGACTCTCAAGAACAGAATATTTGGGTTCAAACACAGCCTTTGCCATGTACTGACTGTATAAACCTGTACAAGTGAGTTAACCTCTCTGTTTCTTGAAATCATCATATATAAATATGGGAATTAAATAATGCTTTTAGAACTGTTGTTAAAACTGCATCATTTAATACATATATAATGCTTCAAAAAGTACTTCAGAGAAATTCAGTAGTACCCATTTATTATCATTCTTGTTTGTTTTTCCACATGGAACTTAGGTTTATTACTGCCTGGTTCTAAAATTTATATTTTATAATTATTGTATTAAATTTATAGATTAATCTAAAAGAATTACACCTCTATGATATTGAATCTTTCTATTCAAACACAAGTATGCTTTTTTATTTATTTGAGTTTTGTTCTGGATCTCTAGTGTTTTAGTATTTTCTCATCTTAATCCTGCTAAATTTCTATGAAAACTTATCTGTATGTATTTATTCTTTTGCTGTTGCTGTTATATTATTGTCTTATATCAGATTTTTTATAGAAGAGCTATTATTATATATATTAATTTTATATGCAGCCACCTGTAACATTTACTGTAAAAAGTGAATTTGACATAGTATTTATTTTAATAAATTACTTAAAAGATTGCTTTTTATTTTTTAAGACATATCAATATTTAACTCAAAAGTTAGTTAGAAATAACAATTAGATACCACCAGACACCTATTAGAATAACCAAAATTCAAAACACTGACAACACCAAATGTTGGCAAGGGAAACCAGCACTCTCATTCATTGTTGACGGGACTTTAAAATGCTACGGCCACTTTGGAAGAGAGTTTGGAAGTTTCTTACAAATATAACAGGCTTTTACCAGACTATCCAACAATTGCACTCCCAAATATTTACCAAAATGAGTTGAAAACTTGTGTCCACACAAACTCCTGCACACTTACATGTACAGCAGCTTTATTAATAACTGCTAAAACTTGTAAGCAACCAAAGTGTCCTTCAGTAGGTGAATGGATAGTCTGTGGTACATTCAGACAGTAGAACATTATTCATCCCTTTAAAAAATGAGCTATCAAGCCATGTAATGATAAGGAGAAACCTTAAATGTATCTTACTAAGTGAAAGAATTCAATTAGAAAAGGATACATACTATATCATACCGTGTGATTCCAACTATATAACATTCTGGAAAAAGTAAACCTATGGAGACAGTAAAAAGGTCAGTGGTTGTGTCAAAGGTTAGGAAGGAATAGATGAGTAGCTGAAACAGGATTTTTAAGGCAGTGAAACAGCTCTGTGTGATAGTATAATGGTGGATACATGTCATTTGTCAAACCCATAGAATGTACAATGCCAGGAATGAATGCTAATGTAAACTCTGGACTTTCAGTGATAACAACTTGTTAATGTAGGTTCATCGATTGTATAAAATGTACCACCCTGGTGGGGGATGTTGATAGTAGGGGAAGCCATGCCTGTGTGGGGGCAGGTACATATGGAAACTCTCAGTACTTTCTGCTCAGTTTTGCTGTGAAACTGAAACAGCTCTTAAAAAACAAAATCTATTTAAATTGTAGGCCAGGCGTGGTGGCTTCTAGCTGTAATGCCAGCGCTTTGGGAGGCTGAGGCAGGAGAATCACTTGAACCAAGCCTGGACAATATAGAGAGACCCTATCTTTATAAAAAATTAAAAAAATACCTGGGTGTAGTTGTGCATGTCTGTTGTCTCACCTACTCTAGAGGTTGAGGTGGGAGGATTACTTGAGCCAGGGAGGTTGAGGCTTCAGTGAGCTATGATTGCACCACTGCACCCCAGCCTGGGCAACGGAGGGCGATCCTATCTCAAAAACCAAGAAAATCTAATTTAAATCTAAAATAAATATTTAACTTAACATTATTACACAGAGGTAATATTCATATACAAACATATGGGTAAATATTGTTAATTAATCAAGCATTTGCTCATCCTCTTCTATGTTTTATCTGCAGTTGCAGACACTAAGGCTATTCAGTCTAATAAATTGTTAAAATTTCAGTGAGAATAGTAGACAAATAAATTAATAGTTATAACACAACCTGATAACTACAATGAGAATAAGTAAGCATTCTCTCCTCTTTTAATATTTTTCTTCCTGGCTTCTTGTAAATTCACATAGTCAAGTCTAGAAGTCAAACAAACTGAACTTCCAGTTGTTTTGATTTTTCCTGTGTGCCGCACCTGTGATCTCAAAGCTTTAGATGACTGACTTTGGCTACCGGGGAAGTTAAACTGACTGGCCCTGACCTTTCATGACCTACCTTGAGACTACATCCAAGCCTAGAGAAACAGTCATTGATTTGAGCAGAGCTCTAGTTCAGCTGTGTTTATCAAGAGGGGGTCTCAGGGGTGTCTTTCTGCAGTGCAACCTTCTCTGTGTACTCCATTTTTAATGACACTTGGAGTCATTAATGTGTTTATTGCTTTTACTCTAATCCACCGTTTAAAATATTATATGTCTTAATGACTGACTAGTGGTAGGAAGTGATTCTGCTCTAACAATTTCCTTAGAGCAAGTAAAAGTAGGAAACGGAATATAATCAGTTATGAATATTTATCAGCCTCACTCGATGAGGACAGGAGTCTCAATCAAAGTAGACAGGATGCCAGTTCTGATCACGGGTGTCTAGAAGGAAAAGGAGAAACAGATTATGCAAACTGTTTTCTGATCCACCACTCTCTCATACACTACAGACTTCAATAATTACTATTGATCTGTCCCTGGTGTTTAGTATTACCTTGGATAAGTCACTTAATCTCTCTGTCTCCCATTTACTCAAATGAAAATATTAGCCTAGTTCAATAGTCTTCAACCTTGGTTACATACTAGAATTCTCTTTTGAAAAATTATGGTCTCCAGGCTCCATCTCAGATCGACTAAATTCAGACCTCTCAGATCGTGGCTTAGGTATGGGCATTGGTGTTTTTGTTTGTTTTTTACCTGCCCTGTGGATTTAAATATACAGATCTCACAAAGAAGCAGTTGGAAAGAGGATTTAAGGACCCTTCTGACTCCCAGGATCTCTGAATCTATGCAGTGTTCAAGGTCTAAAGCCACTCACAAGAATGATAATGTTTCCCTCAATCACATTTAAACAAATCAATTTATTTTCAACTTCTTAATTCATTTAACCAGATACAGATTGAGAATGTGTTGTAGGTTAGACCTTGTGGAAGTCGTTGCAGGAAAATGCTGATTCCCAGACCTGGCCACAGAGTTTCTGAGGCAGAATTTGAAATGTGAGGCACAGGAGTGGGATGGACAACATAATTTGTGGGCCCCAGGGCAAAATGAACATGGGGATCCCTTGTTAAAAAATATTAAGAATTCCAAGATGGTGGCAGCCGTCCATGAACCCAAATGCAAGGCCCTTCTAAACGTGGGGCCCTGTGTGACTGTGCAGGTTGTACGCTCGTGAAGCTGGCCCTGTGCAGGTTGTATGCTCGTGAAGCTGGCCCCGCACCAAAATTTGTTACAGAAGTTTCGCAAGTCACTCTGATAGGGCACTCAGTTTGGTAACCACTGTTATAGGAAATTAAAAGATAAATAATTCATTGCACTTTTCATAATATAGTGGGAGAACAGGTCAACACAAGTCAAGGGGCTGGTCAGTCACCTTTGAATCTGAAGAACATAGACTCACTTAGAATTTCTTAAATATAATGGAGTTTTACTGAAAATATTCCAGAGTAAACTGGGAAGAGGAGACTCTTTAAAGAGCAAAGAACTTTTAGTGCAGAAAATCTAGTCCTCACTGGGACCAGCCATTGGTGTCC
>PVKP010038396.1:0-20916 GCA_004027715.1 Plecturocebus donacophilus
GACTGTATTTTAGCCTGGGCAATAAAACAAGAATCCCATTCTCTCTCCCTCTTTCTCTTCCTCTTTCTTTCTTTCATTCTTTTTTTATTCTTTCTTTTGCTGTTTCTTTCTTTCTCCTTTTCTCTTTTTCTAAAATCTCTTCCTCTTTCTTTCTCTTTCATTCTTTTTTCTTTCTTTTGCTGTTTCTTTCTCCTTTTCTCTCTTTTTCTAAAATCTGTTCCTTTCTTTTTCTTTTTTTTCTTTCTTTTGCTGTTTCTTTCTTTCTCCTTTTCTCTCTTTAAAAAAAAAAAAAAAAAAAAAAAAAAGTTTTATTTTAGTAGAGACAGGGTTTCACCATGTTGCCCAGGCTGGTCTCAAACTGCTGACCTCAAATGATCTGCCCACCTCAGCCTCCCAAAGTGCTAAGATTGCAAGCGTGAGCCACTGTGCTTGGCCTTGGGTATATCTTTAAATGCTAATTAAATGAGTTTGCTTATTTAGTAGTATAGTCACTTCATGTAAATATGAAAATAAATTGCGATATATTCACACACTAGGATACTAATAGACATAAAAGGCATAAGTTAATGAAACTGAACTACAACAATATAAGTATCGCACATATATTGATTTTAAAAAAAGAAAAACACTAAAGAGTGAGTCCATTTACATGAAGTTCAAGAGCTGGCAAAACTAATTCATCACAGAAGTCAGAAGAGTGATTATCTCTAGAGGAAGATATACAAACTGGGAAAGAACCTAAGTGAATCTTGTAGGGTATAGGAAATTTCATGTGTCATTTTTTGGATGACAATTATGTGAATATACAAATACATTTTTAAAAATCACAGAATCTACACTTGAAATTGGTATACATTTTATACTTTATATATGTTGTCTCTCAATTAAAGTAAATATTAGAATACTTTCACTTGCTAGTCCTGTTGTATATCTCATAGCTCCTAAGGCGATATACTATATATAAACACCGAAGTATTTCATGTTTTCAAAAGGAATGAGGTTTTTGTTATTTTCTCCTAAAATATTAACGTTCTATAAGAAACCGTAAGACTAAAGCCACTTAACTTATTCTCACCTAGATTACTACGCCTTCTGGCTAACACAGTAATTTTAATACAATACTTTCATTCTATAAAAAAAAATTAAGCCAAGGACTTAATTTTTACTACTTACTATAGCACAGTTTTCATTAAAAAGAGAATTTATAAACCTGCTCGACTTGCTGCATCCTTTATTTTTGCATCCTTTATTTTAAATGGGGTCTTAGTTGATTAGTTGTTGAACATATACAATTGCTTAATCATGGCTGAATCTGCTTCGCTTTTGATCATGATTTACCTTTTTATTATCATCCAATACTGTGTTCATGCTCTCTATCCACAAACTGTCAATAGGACCATCAAATACAACCCATTTCCGGTCAGGTGTTTCTGACAAGGCAAATTCTCTAAAAGTGTTAGCCACAATACCATCAGTCCACTGAGGGGGAAAAAAAAAGAATTAAAAAGCTCTCTTCATAAAATTCGATTTAGGAGTGAAACTATGAAAATACTTCAATTTCTTGCTTTAACACACACTTTATATTTATATTTATATAAATATAATGTTTATATTTAGGTTACCTCATGAGACACTGGGTCAAACTGTCCAAAAAGTTGGCCCATGGTAATAGATTTGGGGTTTACAGTTCTATAAATGACCTTTTCTTCCTCTCCATAGCCATGTTCATTCATTAAAGTTAGTGTATCCGCCAGCACGTGCAGAACTTTTGTCTTAGCAGCAAAAGGCTCTCCTACTAACATAAAACTATTAAGGAAAAGAAATAATTATATGAGTCTTTAAAAAGTTAAATTACTTATATCAGCATATAAAACTTCATCTTGTGATAATTATTACTTATAATTTTTGAAATCACATGAATTTTTCTCAGACATGAGGAAAATATATTTAACTTCTGAACTGGTTAAATCAAATTCTTCACACTAAAATTATTTTCTCCAAGAGAGAATAAAGAATCTCCAAACGACAATGAAAACTTAGTATCTGTATACTCTAACTAACCTGAACTAAACTCAACTTAAAGCCCACTAAGGAGAGAAATGGGAAAGATTTATATTCCCAAAGTCTTCATTTGCTATAAAATTATTAGCGCTCTTTACTATTTCTGGATCTCCTCCCTCTGGGCACATACAGGATTTCTGGCCCTCTTGTGGAAAGACTAGGTAACTAGTTCTAATCAATTAGTAATAAATGGAAATGATGGGTATTACTTCCAAGCAGGGGTAGATAATTACCAGGTAGAGACCTTACAGAGATCCCTTTTCCCTCTAGCACAGCTATGACCCACTATGTTAAGGTGGTGCTTACTCTAATAGGCTGGGCCCTGAGTGGTCATAATGAGCAGGGCTACTCTGCTAACCTACTATGGACACAGCACACATGAGAAATAAATCTTTGTTTTTAAAGTCACTAACATTTGGGTGTTGATTGTTCCTACAGAATATTCTAGCCCATCCTTAATAACAGAAATTGGTACCTAGAAGTGGGGAAGGTATTCTTGCCATAATAAAAAAAAAACTAATGTGGTACTGGCTTAAAGGTCAAGTTGTGAGTGACAAATTAACTGTTATCAGAAGCTAAAATATGGACAATTATTATTATGCAATGAATGATGAAACATTTGGTAAATGTATTCCTTGAGATAACCTGGAAGACAGCTAATTACCTAAGGAAATGAGAGTTTTAGGTGAAAAGGATAGTAAACAGAATGTTACTAGTATATAATGGCAACTACTGGTTTCATTTAAAAAAATAACCAAATGAAAGAAATGAGCCCAGAAAAAAACATGGCCAGTTTGTAAGCAGGAATGAAAGGGAGCCCAGAAATTCACGGATGTAAGCAGGAATGAAAGGGAGCCCAGAAATTCACGGACTTCTAGAATTGAATGTATCAAGTTATTCTCATTTGCAATTGGTAAAATACAAAATTAAGAAAAACTTTAAACAAAAGTCTATTAAAACACAGTGTGGCATCAAGGAAAAAAATCAAGGATAGGGTCACTGTATCTCATTATTAAAATCGACAAAGACTTAATATGGGCCGAGTGGCTCCAGCCTGTAATCCCAGAACTTTGGGAGGCCAAGGCGGGTGGATCACTTGAGGTCAGGAGTTCAAGACTAGCTTGGCCAACATGGCAAAACCCTGTCTTTACTGAAAATACCAAAATTAGCTGGGTGTGATTGCATGCCCCTGTAGTCCCAGCTACTCAGGAGGCGGAGGCACAAGAATCGCTTGAACCCAGGAGGTGGAGGTTGCATCAAGCTGAGATCTTGCCATTGTATTCCAGCCTGGGTGATAGACTAAGACTATTTCAAGATAAAAAAATTATATATACACATATATAATATAATATACATACACACACTTGTTTTATATATATATATTTCCCAGTAATCATTTCAGGAGGATAAAATGATTCATGAATAATAGACTAAGATTGCGGCTCCCTCCACAAAGCCTGATAGGGTCAAGGATACTACAAAGAAATTTTAGAAGGCATGGCTTAATAAGGACAATTGTTATGGATATAGGAACATGGAGCTGCCTGAAATCAAAAAGATAAAAAGCTGTTTTTGAAGGAGTTTACTGACCAAAAAACCATGAGTCTAGTGTAAAACATATGTGAATGCTCAAGACTTAAATACTCCTTGGGAACCAGGTGTGGTGGTGCGCACCTGTAGTCCCCAGCTGCTTGGGAGGCTCAGGAGGGAGCATCACTTGAGCCCTGGAGTTTGAGACCAGCCCGGGTGATATCGACAGACTCCATCTCAAAACTACGTCATAAATAACGTTTAAAATAATCCTTGGGTATTGGATGCTTAAGGGTTGTTTGTACTATTCCCTCTATTTTTGTATATGTTTAAAATTTTACATAATGTTTTTGTAACCCTACCTTTAAAAAAAATCATGACAATTGAGATTCTTTCTACAGGCAGGAATCAGGTTGAAAACCTTTCTCAGCTCTCAAGAACAGTATTTTCTCTCTTGCCCACTTCATATGTGCCCAGAGAAGAAAATGGAAATGGAGAGACCTCTCAGAAGGTTAAACCAAGGCCCACGGAGAAGAATTAAACTGGAAAGCCCCTCCCAGGTAGCAAAATCAAGCAGAGGTAGATTCATGTTTTAAGAAAGGTGGCTCTCTAATATGTATAGCTTTACATAGATACATATAACTTTTACTTACTTATATAACTATAAATACAAAATATCCATAACCCCTTTAATGATACCCTGTATAATAAATCACACACACAAAATGCTTATGGCTCCCTGGATGAGGCCCTACAAGTGTGAGGTCCTGAAGTTTAAACTCTCTTAGTTTCACAATCAATCCATCTCTAGAACTGGGGCCTTCACATGACCAGCTGGATTTCAGAATTGTCACAGAACAGCGTTGGCTGTGTCTTCTATTCTTCAGTTTCTGAGTGGGAGTGTTTGCTCTGGTAATCCTGTTCTGATAAGGCCACAATTGTGCACTGGGTTTATGGAGAAAAGATAACTTGTCTTTCTAGGTTGTAGGTCTCTAAATCAAGAGGAACAACTTCCAGATGTAATAGAAAGGCTACCATGCATCATCACCTGGGGATCCTGAACTTTGAGTCTGGTTCATTTACTGATTAGAACTTTTTGCCGGGCGGGGTGGCTCATGGCTGTAATCCTAGCACTTTGGGAGGCTGAGGTGGGTGGATCACCTAAGGTCCAGGAGTTCAAGACCAGCCTGGCCATCATTTAAAAAAAAAAAAAAAGAAATTTTAGGTGTCTCCTTGGGAAGGGAAGAGTGTATTTTTATGCAAATGATGGTGGTTATTAGTGCTAGGTCACTGAATGAGCACTTCTTACCAATCCTTGTTGGACATGTGGTATGATAGAAAAATAAACCTTTGCCTTTTAAGCCACTAGGGGTCCAAGGAGGCAGGTGGGGGTTGCTCTCAAACTCAATCAGTTTGCCAAGTCTTTGGTTCATGGATTTTAGTTAACAATTTAATTAAGAAATAACATCTAACTATAGCAATATATAATCTTACCCATGTCTAACAATCATCATTTCATATGTTTGAATTATTTTTTCAAGAAAAAATTTAACAGGCTGAAGATTATGTGCATTGCAGGCTTCATGAGCACATTCTAAAAATTCCTGAAAAACAAAAGTAATGCATTTCTATATTATAAATCATGTCCTACCTGTCTTACAAGCATAGATTTTAAATTTACAAGTTAAAAAAACTGCATCTTCTTTCATTGATGAATTATTTCTTAAACCTTTATTATTTTTTCAAATCAAGAGGAGAAACATATAGACTTAAAATACTTTTTATATATTAGTCTTCCCTATTATAAGTTATGAATGATCATAGCATCATAACATTGGGTGTATGCTGCATGAAAACGACTCCTTTTAATAGTGTTTCCCAGAATTTCACTTTTGGTTAGGATATAGAAAGACATGCCAAACAATCCTTTATACTGTAGTAACCAGAAATAAACATATTTTTTTAAATTATAAAACACTTAAACACATAGAAATACTTTAGATGTAAATAAACATAAAGGAACTCAATTTCAGAAAGGGATGATGAGTCTTTCCTAGGTAAGTACAAAGCAACGGCTGTTTTATCCTGGGGACATTTTCTAAGTCTGGACATGGTGGATACTGGATTGGGCCTGCTATAGACAGAAGGACTTAACCAAAGTAATAAGAAACCAATAGTGATTTTAATGGTTGTGTGAGCTTATGTTACAGATCTGAATTTGGAGGAGCCCAAATGCCAGGCTGGTTCTCCCCACTATCCATGCTTTTGCTCAGCATGTAGTGACACAATAGACCAAGGGCTCAGCTGGAAAGACACACAGTGAGACTTCTTTAGTCTCAGGATACTTAGATCCCAAAATCCTACTACAGGGAAGGGCCAATCATATGGCAGCACAATTCTTACTCTGAACACATTTGAAACCAGAAGTAAACAAAACTCTGACTTAGGTTAACTCTCGATTGAATTGATTAGCAATTCAACCTAGCTATCTGAAATAGGGGGAAAAAAAATAAAAACCATGATTTTTCTGCAGGAAAATAATACTACCTTAGTCTGTACACTTATTTTATACACAATAACATACACTCAAAACTTAAAGTTGGAAGTCCTAGCCAGAGCAAGTAGGCAAGAGAAAAAAATAAAAGGCATCCCAAATAGAAAAAGAAGAAGTCAAACTATCTCTCTTCTCTGACAATATGATTCTCTACCTAGAAAACCCTGAAGACTCTACCAAAAGGCTCCCGGAACTGATAAATGACTTTGGTAAAGTTTTAGGAGCAAAATAAATGTATAAAAATCAGTAGCACACACCAATAACATTCAAGCTGAAAGTCAAATCAAGAATGCAGTCTGGCCGGGCACATCTCTACTGAAAACATAAAAATTAGCTGGGTGGTAATGGCGCACATCTGCAATCCCAGCTACTCAGGAGGCTGCAGTGAGCAGAGACTGCACCACTGTACTCCTGTCTGGCCAACAGAGTGAGACCCTGTCTCAAAAAAAGAAAGAAAGCAATTCCATTTACAATACACACACACACACACACACACGGAATACACCTAATCAAAGAGGTAAACATCTCTACAAGGAGAACTACAGAACGCTGCTGAAATTACAGATGACACAAACAAATGGAAAAACATTCTATGCTCATGGATTGGAAGAATCAATACTGTTAAAACGGCCATACTGCCCAATGCAATCTATGGATTCAATGCTATTCCTATCAAGCTACCAAGATTACATTTAACAGAAATAGGAAAACGTATTCTAAAAATCAGATGGAACCAAAAAAGAGGCTGAATATCCAAAGAAATCCTAAGCAAAAAGAACAAAGCCAGAGGAGTCATATTACCTAACTTCAAACTATAAGACAACAGGAACCAAAACTGTATGGTGCTGGTACAAAAATAGTGACACAGGCCAATGGAATGACTAGGGAACCCAAAAATAGAGCTGCATATCTACAGCCACCTGATCTTTAACAAAGTGGACAAAAGCAATGGAGAAAGTACTCCCTATTCAATCGATAGTGCTAGGATAGCTTGAGAGCCATATACAGAAAAATTATTGGACCCCTAACTTTCACCATATACAAGAATTAACTCAGTATGAAGAGTTAAGATCTCAAACTGTAAGAATCCTAGAAGAAAACCTAGGAATCACCATTCTCGACATTGGCCTTGGGAAGGAATTTATGACTAAATCCTCAAAAGCAATTGCAACAAAAAAATTGACAAGTGGGACCTATTTAAACCAGAGCTTCCGCATGACAAAAGAAACTATCAACAGAGAAAACATAGAACCCACAGTATGGGAGAAAATATTCACAAACTATGCATCCAGCAAAGGTCTAATATCAAGAATTGATAAGTAACTTAACTGAACAGAAAAAAAAAACCATTTTAAAATGGGCAAAAGACATGAACAGACACTTCTCAAAAGATGCAAGCAGCCAACAAATACATGAAAAAATGTTCAACATCACTAATCAGAGAAATGCAAATCAAAAATACAATGAGATACTATCTCATATCAGTCAGAATGGCTATTACTAAAAAGTTAAAAAAAATTGATGCTAGTGAGGCTGTAGAGAAAAGGGAATGCTCATATGCTATTGGTAGGAATGCAAATTTAGTTCAGCCACCATGGAAAGCAGTTTAGAGATTTCTCAAAGAACTTAAAACAGAACTACCATTTGACCCAGCAATCTCATTACTGTATTTATCCAAAAGAAAATAAATTGTTCTACCAAAGAGATACATGCATGCATTATGTTTATCACAGCACTATTCACAATAGCAAAGACATGGAATCACCCTAGGTGTCCATCAACAATGGACTGAATAAAGCCAATGTACACATATGCCATGGAATACTATGCAGCCATAAAAAAGAACAAAATCATGTCCTTTGCAGCAACGTGAATGCAGCTACAGGCCACCATCCTAAGCAAATTAACAAAGGAACAGGAAACCAAATACTGCATGTTCTTACTTATAAGTGGTAGGCAAACATTGGGTACTCATGAACTATTAGGTAATATGCACAGTGCCGGGGTGATGGGATCAATAATACCTCAAACTTCAGCATCATGCATATGCCCACGAAACAAACCTGCATATGTACCCCTTGAATCTAAAATAAAAGTTGAAATTCCTTTTAAAAATAAATAAATAGGCCAGGTGCATTGGCTCATGCCTGTAATCCCAGCACTTTGGGAGGCCAAGGTGAGTGGTTGGCTTGAACCCTGGAGTTTAAGACCAGGCTGGGTAATGTAACAAGACCTCCTCTCTACTAAAAATACAAAAACTTAGCCAGGTGTGGTGGCACATGCCTGTAGTCCCAGCTACTCATGAAGCTGATGGAGGAGGATCGCTTGAGCCCAAGGGTTGGAGGCTGCAGTGAGCCATGACTGCACTGCTATACTCCAGCCTGGGTGACTCAGCAAGACCCTGGCTCTAAATAGTCACTTCACAACAAAATTTTAAAAAATATAACAAAGTCATGAGAAGCAGCTGATGACCAAGCAAAAAAACAGTAAACAAACTCATAGATGACCTAAATGTCATAATTAACAGATAAGAACTTGATAATACATTTACAAAGTATCAAAGAGAGTAGATAAGACAGAAAAAATAGAGAAAAAATAGAGAATTTTAGCAGAGAAAATGCATCTCTAAAAAGAACCAAGTGGACACACTAGAACTTCAAAAATCAAAATATGTGAAATTAAGAATTCATTGAATGGGCTTATCTGCAAACTGGACAAAGCCAAAGAAAGGACCATTAACCTCGAAGATAGGTCAGTAAGAAAATATCTAGACTAAAGTACAGAGAGAAAGGAACGAAAAACAAAAGAAAAAAAAATAGAGCATGAGAGACACATGAAACTGTATAAAATGGTCTAAGAAACATGTTACTGAAGTTCCAGAAGGAAAGGAGAGAAAAAATTAGGACAGAAAAATATATAAAAAGGTACTACTGAAAATTTTCTGGCTGAGTACAGTGGCTCATGCCTGTAATCACAGTACTTTAAGAGGCTGAGCCAGGAAGATTATTTGAGCCTAGAGCTTGAGAACAACCTGGGCAACAGACTGAGACCTTGTCTCTACGAAAAATAAAATAGTTAGCCGGGTGTGGTAGCACGTGCCTGTAGTCCCAGCTACTTGGGCGGATGAGGCAGGAGGATTTCTTGAGCCCAGGAGGTTGAGATCGCAGTGAGCTATGATCATGCCACCGTACTCTAGCCTGGGTGACAGTGAGACCCTGTCTCTAAAGAAAGAAAAGAAAATTTCCTGGCAAAACACATCAACCTACAGATTCAAGCGGCATAGCAAATCCGAGACCATAAAGTACAAAACAAAGCTAGGCAGACAGTCAATCTGCTCCAAACAAAAACAAAAACAAAATTCAAAAACAGCTAGATAAACATAAATAAGAAAAATGCCCGACTTCTAAGCACAACACTGAAAGGCAGGAGTCAATGAAGTAACATCTTTAAATGCTGAGGGCAGGGTGGGGTGGGGAGGAGATACCTGCCAATCTAGAATTCTATACCTGTGAAAATATTCTTCAGAATTAAAGATTAAAGATTATATAAAGACATTTTCAGACAGACAAAAGGTGAGGGAATTTGTTGCTAGAAGTAATTTAGGTTAAAGATAAATGATCCCAAATGAAAACACGTATCTGCTGGAAAGAATAAAAGCACTAGAAAAGGTAGCACTAAAGGCTTTAAAAAAATACTAATAGTTAAAGCAGAAAATAATAATGTATTGTGGTGTTTAAAAATATATAGAAGTAAAATATATAAAACAATAGCACAATGGGCAGGAGTCAGTGAATAATGAAACTATATCATTTAAGGTGCTTCTATTTTTTTGTCAACTGGTAAAATGCTGACAACATAAAATTGTAGTAAGCCAAGGATATATACTGCAATCTGTGCACACTAAGGTAAAACTAAAAAGCCAATAGAGAAGATAAGCGGAGTGATAAACATTTTTTGAAATTCAAAAGAAGTCGGTAAAAGAAAAACAAATATAGAACATATTAAAAAGCAAGATGGCAATTTGGTACTATTTTTCAAACTGGAATCTATGGATTTATTGCTGTATTCATAAGAGTACATAAGAGTTCTTCAAGAAAATATTAAAATTTTATACTTTCATTTTGTTGTTTAAAAATCATATTAGCATATCCTGACTCATCTTGATAGTCACCTTAACCTGCCATAAAATGCAGGTATTAGTATTTGAGCACGAGAACTTAAAAAACAGACAAAAAAATAAAAATACCTTTAAGTGAACTGATGTCCTGATGACATGACAGTTCATACAAAAAGATTTTGCAGTCATATCAGTAAAAAGAAGAGGTGAAAGAACTGAATCATCACTTGGCAAAAGCTGGTTTGTGCATGCTGAACTCAAGAGAATCTTCACTGCACACTTCACAGTAGAAATTCCCATAAAGTGACAAATTAGTTTCAGTCACATATGACCTATTTCATTAATTGTTTTAAATAGAATTTGAGATTGTTTTGTTTGTAATTTTATTTTTTATTTTTATTTTGAGACGGAGTCTCAGTCTGTAGCCCAGGCTGGAGTGCAATGGCACGATCTCGGCTCACTGCAACCTCTGTCTCCTGGAATCAATCAATTCTCCTCCCTCAGCCTTCTAAGTAGCTGGGACTACAGGTGTGTGTCACCATGCCTGGCTAATTTTTGTATTTTTAGTAGAGGCAGGGTTTCACCATGTTAGTCAGGCTGGTCTCAAACTCCTGACCCACAGGTGATCCACCCGCCTCAGCCTCCCAAAGTGCTGGGATTATAGGTGTGAGCCACCATGCCTATCCTATTTTATTTATGAGACAGAGTCTCACTGTTGCCCAGGCTGGAGTGCAGTGGTGTGATCTAGGCTCACTGCAACTTCTGCCTCCTGGGTTCAAGTGATTCTCTTGGCTCAGCCTCCTAAGTACCTGGAATTCCAGGCATCTACTACCATGCTCGGCTGATTTTTTTTGTATTTTTAGTAGAGATGAGGTTTCACCATGTTGGCCAGGCTGGTCTCAAACTCCTGATCTCAGGTAATTCACCTGCCACGGCTTCCCAAAGTGCTGGGATTACAGGCATAAGCCATTGCGCCTAGCGTGTAATTCATTTTAAATTGTATTCTGGTTTTATGTAACAGCTATAAGCAGCAGACAAGTATATACATATTTGGGCTTCATTATAATGTGTATAATTTAAATGAAATTGGAAATACAAGTGGTTTGTGTCTTATTTTTATTTCATATTTTAAAATTTTAATTGACAAAAATTGTATATATTTAAGGTGCAGCGTGATTTGATAAACATATACATTGTATAATGATTACCACAATCTAATTAACATATCTATCACTACCCGTAGTTGCCATTTGTATGTGTGTGTTTGTGTGTGTGTTAAGGACCATTTCCTTTTTTAAAAAAAGTGAGCGTACTACCTAAATTTGAGAAACAAAGTCTTATTATGTTACCTATAGAATGTACTACTTTCATTTCTACCTAATAAAATACATAGTAGTATTTAGTATGCATACTGTAATAGTATATTACAATAGCATAGTATACATACTAATAAATCACAAGATAGAAAATAAAATACTTATTCTCTTACAAATAACATTATCTTTACTAAATCTTGTTTTTTTCTTTTTTGAGACAGTCTCGCTCTGTGGCCCAGGCTGGAGTACAGTGGTGGAACACCACCATGCCCAGCTAATTTTTTTGCATTTTTAATGAAGACTGGGTTTTGCCACATTAGCCAGGTTGGTCTCAAACTCCTGACCTCAGGTGATCCACCCGTCTAAGTCTCCCAAAGTGCTGGGATTACAGGTGTGACCCACTGTGCCTGGCCAGTTTAACCTGAATCTTGACAGATAACCCTGGCATCATATAATAAGAGGTACCCATATTTACTTATTATTAACTAAAGTGGCCAAAATAATGGATTTTACTCCAAAATGAATTTCACTCATTTAATAAATCTTGGTAAACAACTGAGTCATCAGATGAATTTATTATTCCGAATAAGTTATTCTCATGGGTTTACTTACATGATAGTCAGCTTCAGGAAGTTTAATACCAGGAAATAAGTCACTAGTTATTCCATTAAATAAAGGTATATCATGTGATAAGAACTTTGGTTCATTTACATCTTTAATTGATCGAAGAAGCTAAAATTACCCCAAAAGTGCAATGTAAGTTAGTTGCCAGCATTTGCAATCCCACTTTTCCCTCCCATCCCTGCCTCCCACCCCACCGCCCTGGCCAAAAGTCAAAGTTTATTTTACATAGCTCTATGGAATCCCTATAATAAAAAGCCAATACTATGCTTATCAAGCCAAAAAGTCTTTGTATACATATGAAGTATAACAATAACATAACCCAAAAAACCCATCATTTCGACCTCTTATGAAAAGACAAAGCACAACCTTCTCAAGTGTCTATTTGTAGTTCCCGAGCAACCTCACTAAAGAAAATTACCTTTCTACTGAAACGTTCACAATGTGTGTATTTAATACTTACAAGTATATCTTCATTTTCATTTGGATATTTTAGTTTGAGATTGCCAGCAGCCACTAAAACTGCTTTTACTGCTCGCATTCCATAGTCATAATGAAACTGCGATGAGAGCTGCTCTGAGCAAAGCCTATAGGTCATTACTATTTTCACAGACAGAGGTTTTGCATTCAAAAATCCGTAGGAGTAGAGGGAGATTTCTGCTATAAGAGCATAGTTTGGAACCATCATAGCCACTGTTCTAAAAAGAACCTGAAGCATAAAATAAATGAAATATATTACTTACATAAATGAAGCTGTTTTTAAGCTGAGCATAAGCATTCAAAGATGTGGTGTGGACTTTCAAGTTTATTTCCCAAATACAGCACCTTTTTCTAAACTCAATTTTTTTCAGTAGTACTTTTAACATTTGCATGCACAGTATTTTTTTTTTTTTGGATGTCTAAAAAAGTTTTGGGAGCAAAATTACAATTATATGGAAAAAATATCACTTTGAATGGATTATACTGGGTTTTTTTTATTCACAAACTTAAACTCTTAAAAAACTATTGTCCAGGCATGGTGGCTCATGCCTGTAATCCCAGCACTTTGAGAGGCTGAGGCCAGTGGATCACAAGTGAAACCCCGTCTCCAATAAAAATACAAAAAATTAGCTGGGCGTGGTGGTGGGTGCCTGTAGTCCCAGCTACTCAGGGGGCTGAGGCAGGAGAATCACTTGAACCTGGGAGGTGGAGGTTGCAGTGAGCTGAGATTGCACCACTGCACTCCAGCCTGGGTGACACAGCAAGACTCCATCTCAAAAAAAAATAAAACTTAAAAATTACCTTAAGATTGTCCGGCAATTCAGAGCGTCCTGCATAGCCAGGATTCATGGTAATAGCTACAAAACAATTTGGATTGAGCTTAAGTTCTGTCCCTTCAAAAACAAACACTTCCAACTTCTGTTGAATGGCTCTCTGAATGCAAAGGATCTGTTGAGCTACCACTGACAACACTTCCAACTCAATTCGATTGAATTCATCAAAGCAAGCCCAAGCACCAGAAGAAGCCAATCCTTTAAAAAACTAAGGACAAAGCAAAAATGAAAGTAATTTATTAGGAAAGAATATCATCTCTTAAAACAAGTATCTAATATTTTAAGTCAGAATTGAAAGTTAAATTTAATAAAATTTCCAAGAATAAAAACAATGTCTTTACTCCTAAAATGAGAGTTCAAGTAATATTCAAACCACATTTACATGTCTAAACATGAGTTTGCTTCCATTTATCCAATTAGACCTAGCTGTAAGTTTGTAACATTTAATATTATTGATTCAATAATTTAACTACCTTTCCCATTGCTAGATAATCTAGTCCATCAGAACAGTTGAACACCACACACTGTACAGCAAGAGCTTTAGCCAAGTCCTTGGTGGTTTCAGTTTTTCCTGTACCTGCTGGCCCCTCTGGAGCACCTCCAAGGTTTAAATAGAAAGCACCTATCTGAAATGAAAAATATGTGTGAAACGATGCTTAAATGTAAAAACAAAACAGACCCTTGTTTACCAAATGGATTTATTCTTTTCTGTAGCTTCAGAGAAGCCATTAAATAATTATATTGTTCAGTTAATTTTTAGCACAAATTTTTCTAGCTGTACAAAGAAAAAGCAGTTTAAAATGTTCAAAACAGTGAAAATGTATCAAAACTTCCTTGTCTTCCAACACTTTCATAGGTATCCCATTTACCTTTAAAAACAAAGAAAATCTAGCCTTGTGGGGGTAAAATTAGTTCAGGAATGTTTTTATTAGAAGTAGTTGTGGAGATGGTTGTGGAGGACAATAATGACACATTCTGGATGGCTTGCTGCAAAGGGAGTTAAAAAAAAAAAAAAAAAAAACACTGAAAAGTGAGAGCTATAAATGGCACCCATCATTGGGAAGAGAAACAGATGACCTATTGTATAATTTTGTCTATGATTTGCCTAGCTATTGCCTTTTACTTTTGGTATGTTCTCCATTTTCTATATTCCCATAAAACTGTTCTATGCTTCTTTAAGGTCTGTACCAAGGACTATGCCATGGTAACCTCTGTGACCTGCACGTACACTACAGGTGAGTTCCTGGAATTAGAAAGTTTGAAGTAACTGGAAGACCATGAAAAGGGGAAGAATAATCAACCCCTGCAGCACCTAATTAACTTGACACATTCTTCTATTGTTCCTTATTCCCACCTCAACTGATAAGGCAATTAAACTTTGTAACTGACCTTGGTCAACCTTGTGACTCCAGACCCTATGACCCCTTCCCAGCTTGCAAAAACCATCCTGAACTGTAACTTCTGTAACTTTCCACTGCCTACTCCAAACCTATAAAACTAACTCCTATCCCACCGCCCTCCGCTGACTCTTCAGATTCAGTCTGCCTGCAACTGGGTGAATAAACAGCCACGTTGCTCACATAAAGCCTGTTTAGGGGGTCTCTTCAACCAGAGAGCGCGTTTAACATCTGGTGTTGAAACCTGGGACAGGAGTACTCCTTTGGGGAGACCAGCCCCTGTCGCTGCTCCCCTTCTAGGAAGAGACCCACTGAGACCTCAACACATCAGATCAGGTCAGCAGCTCACGCTTAGCATGCCGAACAGCTCTCTCGCCACCCTCAGACCCGGTAAGCAGTCACCGTCTCTTTCCCTCTTTTCTTTTAGAGAAAAGGAGACAAGTCTCTCCCTCTTTCTCTCTCTTTTCCTTTAGAGAAAAGGAGATGAGTCTCTCCTTTCTCTCTTTTCCTTTAGAGAAAAGGAGATAAGTCTCTCCTTTCTCTCTTTTCCTTTAAATCCTTCTCCTTCTAGGTAGAGAAAAGGAGACAAGTCTCTCCCTCTCTTTTCCTTTAAATCTTTCTCCCTCTAGTAGAGACAAAGGAGATACTCTTTATCCATGTAGAGACAGAGGAGACAAGTCTCTCCCTCTCACTCAAAAACTCCCAACGCTGGTCACAGACAGGAAGACAGTCTTCCCTTGGTGTCTGGTCAATCATGGGGACACCTGCTTCGATCACTCACCCACGTTACAGCCCAGGAGTCAGTCAGGGATGCCTAGTGAAAACCCTGGTAGCTGCTCGCTCCTTCTCCTCGTCTCCACTCTACTCCTTTACTTAAACTTATCTCCTTCTCTATGGGCAATGCTCAGCCCTCCATTCCTCAATCCTCACCTCTAGCCTGCATCCTAAAAACCCTAAAACCTCTTCAACTGTTGCCCAATCTGAAACCTAAACGTCTCATTTTCTTTTGCAATACTGCCTGGCCCAATACATATTAGACAATGGTTCCAAGTGGCCAGAAAAGGGCACTTTTGATTTCTCGATCCTGTGTGACCTGGACAACTTTTGTCACCAAATGGGCAAATGGTCTGAAGTGCCATATGTCCAGGCATTTTTCACGCTCAGATCCCTTCCAACTGTCTGTTCCCAATCTAACTTCTCTTCCCACTGCTCCTTCAACCCTTTCCCAACACTGAATCTTCCTCCTTACCCATTGATCCCATTGCTCTCTCTCCTCCCCATCTGCCCCAGCCAGCCCCTGACCCTCTCCCCGCTCCTCCTATTCCTAATGCTTCCCCACAACCTAACCTCTCTCTAGTCAGCACTCCACTTCCTTAACTCCCTCCTGTTACCAGTCCATCTCATGCTAGGTCTGATTTGCAATTCAACCCTGGGAATAGCCCTTCTTCGCCTGCCCAACAGTTCCCCTTTCCAGAGGTGGCTGGAGCTGAAGGCATAGTTAAAGTCCATGTTCCCATCTACCTATCTGACCTCTTTCAGATTAGCCAACGATTAGGCTCCTTTTCCTTAGACCCTACAAAATACATACAGGAATTCCAATACTTGATCCAATCTTATAATTTAACCTGGAATGACTTAAATGTCATCCTCACCTCCGGTCTCACCCTAGAAGAGCAAGAAAGAGTTTACACCCTGGCTCAGTCTCACACTGATGATCGCCGGCACCTACAGCCTACTCTCCAGGAAGGTGCCAGGGCAGTTCCCCAGGAAGAGCCTGACTGGGATTACCAGGCAGGTTCCCCTGGTATAGGAAGGTGAGATGACATGATTTCGTGCTTAGTAGAAGGGCTTTAAAAAATCAGCATGTAAAGCTGTCAACTATGACAAACTTAAACCACCCAAGGCAAAGATGAAAACCCTGCTACGTTCATGGCCCGCTTAGCAGCCCCCCTTAGACAATATACTGCTTTAGACCCAGAAGGGCCAGAAGGCTGTCTTATTCTTAACATGTATTTCATTACCCAATCTTCCCCCGATATTAGGGAAAACCTTCAAAAACTAGAATCTGGCCCTCAAACACCACAACTGGAACTAATCAACCTCACCTTTAATGTGTTTAATAACCAAGTAGAAGCTGCCAAGTGGCAACATATCTCAGAATTTAAAATGCTTGCCTTTGCTGTAAGACAGACCCCAGCCACTCCTTCACCCGACAGAAGTTTCAGACAGCCAAACCCACAGTGTCCAGGCTTCTCTTCAGGACCTCCTCCCACAAAGTCTTGCTTCAAATGCAGAGAACCTGGCCACTGGGCCAAAGAATGCCAGCAGCCCCAGATTCCTCCTAAGTTGTGTCCCATCTGTGCGGGACCCCACTGGAAGTTGGAATGCCAGACTCAAACTGCTGTCCTTAAGGCTCCAGGAGCCTAACCCCGTATTCCTCAGGCTAACTCTTTCCCTGATCTCCTCAGCTTAGTGGCAGAAGACTGATGCTGCCCGATTGTCTTGGAAGCCCCTTAGACCATCACAGATGCCAAGCTTCAAGTAACTCTTACAGTGGAGGGTAAGTCCGTCCCCTTCTTGATCGATAGGGGGGCTACCCACTCCACATTGCCTTCTTTTCAAGGGCCTGTTTCCCTTGCCCCCATAACTGTTGTGGGTATTGACAGCCAAACCTCTAAACCTCTTAAAACTCGCCAACTCTGGTGCCAAATTGGAAAGCATTCTTTTACACACTCCTTAGTTATTCCTACCTGTCCAGTTCCCCTACTAGGCCAAAACATTTTAATTAAATTATCTGCCTTCCTGGACTACAGCCACATCTCACAGCTGCCCTTTTACCTGATTCAAAGCCTCCCTCACAACCTCCTTTCACATCTCCCTACCTCAACCCACATGTATGGGACACCTCTACTCCTTCCTTAGCAACAGATCATTTGCCCCTTACCATCTCATTAAAACCTAATCACTCTTACCCTGCTCAATGCCAGTACCCCATCCCACAACAGGCTTTTTTTTTTTTTTAATTTCTTAATCAACACAAGTTTACCCCAACAGGCTTTAAAGGAACTAAAGCCTGTTATCACTCACCTATTACAACATGGCATTTTAAAGCCTACAAATTCTCCTTACAACTCCCCTATTCTATCTGTCCAGAAACCAGACAAATCCTATAGCCTAGTCCGAGACCTTTGCCTCATCAATCAGATTGTACTTCCCATCCATCCTGTTGTACCAAACCCTTATACCCTCCTATCCTCAATACCCGCTTCTACAACTCATTATTCCCTTCTTGATCTCAAAGATGCCTTTTTCACCATCCCTTTACACCCCTCCTCTCAGCCTCTTTTCACCTTCACCTGGACTGACCCTGACACCCACCAGTCTCAGGAACTCACCTGGACCATTCTGCCCAAGGTTTCAGAAATAGCCCTCACTACTTCATTCAAGCCCTTTCTCAGGATATACTTTCCTTCTGTCCATCTGCTTCTCACCTTATTCAATACGTGGACAACCATATTCTTTGCAGTCCCTCTTACAAATCTTCCCAGCAAGTCACTCTCCTGCTTCTTCAGCAACTATACTCAAAGGGGTATCGCATATCCCCTTCTAAAGCCCCAATTTCTTCCCCATCCATCATCTATCTTGGCATAATCCTCCAACAGAACACACACGCTCTCCCTGCTGACTGTGTCTGGTTGATTTCCCAGACCCCAACTCCTTCTATTAAACAGCAGCTTCTCTCCTTCCTAGGCGTGGTAGGATACTTCCGCTTCTGGACACCAGGTTTTGCCTTACTGGCAAAACCACTCTGTAAGCTTTCAAAAGGAGACTTAGCTAAACTCATAGACCCTAAATCCTTCCCTCATTCTTTTCATTCTCTGAAAAAAAGCCCTGGAAACAGCTCCTACACTGGTGCTTCCCAACTCCTCCCAAGCCTTCTCTTTACACATAGCAGAAATGAAAGGCTGCACAGTTGGAGTTCTTACTTAAGAACCAGGCTCATCCATAGCCTTTCTGTCTGAACAACTTGATCTTACAGTTCTGGGCTGACCAGCATGTCTGCATGCCATGGCAGCCACTGCTGTTTTACTCCTGAAAATCCCTTAAAATTACAGGCTATGCTCCACTTACCCTCTACAGTTCTCATAACTTTCAAAATCTAATTTCCTCCTCACACTTGGCACACATACTTTCTGTGCCCCCCCAACTCTACTCATTATTCATCGAAACCCCCACAACTACCATTGCCTCTGGTCCAGATTTCAACCTGGCATCTCACATAATACGTGACACAAACCCTGAACCCCATGACTGTATCTCCCTAATCCATATGACATCCTCCCCATTTCCCCATATTCCTCTCTTTCCTATTCTGGGCTCAGACCACACTAAGGTTTATTCATGGCAGCTCCTCAAAGCCCAATTGGTCATCACCAGCAAAAGCAGGTTATGCAATAGTGTCTGTCACATCTGTTACTGAAGCTGCTACGCTTCCCCCTTCTACCACGTCTCAACAAGCTGAGTTTCTTGCTTTAACCTGTGCTCTCACACTTGCAAAAGGACTGCATGTCAATATCTATGCCGATTCTAAACATGCCTTCCACATCCTTCATCACCATGCTGTTTTATGGGCAGAAAAAGGATTTCTCACTACACAAAGGTCCTCCATTAACAATGTCCCCCTGATAAAAACCCTTCTTAAAGCTGCTTTACTTCTAGCCAAGGCTGGAGTCATTCACTGCAAGAACACCAAAAACCATCAAATCCCATTACTCAATGAAATGCTTATGCTGATATAACAGCTAAAGAGCTGCTAATGCTCTAATACCTGCCCCTCACGGTATTTCTCCTTCTCATCTGTCACTCCTACCTACTCTCCCACCAAAACCTTAACCTATCAATCACTTCCTACTCAAGGCAAGTGGTTCTTAGATCATGGAAAATTCCTCCTTCCTGCCTCGAAGGCTCATATTCTCTGGTCCTTTCATGACCGCTTTCATGTAGGGTACAAGCCACTAGCCTGTCTTTTAGAACCCCTCATTTCCTTTCCATCATGGAAGTCCATCTTCAAGGCAATCACTTCTCAATGTTCCATCTGCCACTCTGCTACTCCTTAAGGCTTCCTCCTTTTCCTACACATCAGGCTCAAGGGTTCACCCCTGTACAAGACTAGCAGACTACTCATATGCCCTGTGTCAGAAAGTTCAAGTATCTACTGGTCTGGGTTGACACTTTCACAGGATGGGTGGAAGCCTTTCCCACAGGGTCCAAAAAGGCCACCAGTCACTTCTTCCCTTCTGTCAGACATAATTCCCTGCTTCAATCTCCCTACTTCCATACAGTCAGACAATGGACTGGCCTTCATTAGCCAGATCATCCAAGCGTCTTGCAGGCCCTGGGCATCCAGTGGAATCTCTACACCCCATACCATCCTCAGTCCTCAGGAATAGTAAAAAGAACGGCCTTGCCGGGAGAGATCCAAGATGGCCGATTAGCAACAGCTCGGGAATGTAGCTCCCAGTGAAAGCGCAGAGAACGAGTGGATGCCGCACTTTCCGATGAATTTTTGTTGCCCACAGACCAGGAGATTCCCGGCAGAGGAGACACACGGGTCGCCAGCGTGACTCTTTTGGCTGGCGCGGCTGTTTTGCCAGCGCCCCAGCGCGGCACTTCCCGGTGTGGAGCATACGGGACGGACGGGCTCGGCTGGTCCCATCCCCACAAGGAAAACAGCAATTGGAAGCGCTGAGGACTGAGAGTTTCACAGCAAACACAGCGAACCCAGGAAGGTCCGGTTCTGTGGGGAACGGGCGTCCGCCAAAGGAAAACTAAGAAACAGAAAAAAATTTCATCACCGGGCGGAGAGAGATCCAAGATGGCCACGTAGCAGCAGCTCAGGATTGTAGCTCCCAGTGAAAGCACAGAGAGCGAGTGGATGCTGCAATTGCAGACGAATTTTTGATGCCCACAGACTGGGAGATTCCCGGCGAAGGAGCCACCCGGGTCG
>PVKP010038397.1:0-20918 GCA_004027715.1 Plecturocebus donacophilus
TTGATTCAGTCCCCTTTTTAATCCGCCTTCCCGTAGCTCCACTCGCCAGTTCAAAGGGCGCACAGACCAGTGGGTTTTGTGCGGAGAACCGCCGCGCCGGGGCGCCGGCAAAGCAGCCGCGCCGGCCGAAACAGCCGAGCCGGCCAAACAGCCGTGCCAGCCAAAACTGCCGCGCTGGCGACCCGTGGGGCTGCTCTGCCTAGGGATCTCTTGGTCTGGGGGTAATAAAAATCCGTCTGGAAATGCGGCGTCCACTCACCCTCTGCACCCTCACTGGGAGCTGCAGTCCTGAGCTGCTCCTATGCGGCCATCTTGGATCCTCCCCCTGATATGGTTATTATGCTCCATTAGAGGGGAATAGGCCCCCTCCTCTGTCTCAGTTGGATACAAGGGAAAGCCTCAGATTGCTGTCTTATGGCTGGGTGTGGTAGCTCACACCTGTAATCCCAGCACTTAGGGAGACCGAGGCAGGTGGATCACTTGACGTCAGGAGTTTGAGGACAGTGTGGCCAACATGGTAAAACCCAGTCTCTATTAAAAATACAAAAAAAAAAAAAAATGCTGGGCGTGGTGGCACGTGCCTGTAATCACAGCTACTCGGGAGGCTGAGGCAGGAGTTAAAACCAAACAAAAAAACACTTTCTTGCCCCAGAGTTTGGAAGCTCCAAACTCTGCTCATAGTATTCCAGGTCAGCTCTGCGGAAAGGCCTAATGTTCATGTGGCTCTCTGAGAGGACTTGTCCCCCACATTGCCATCACTGAGACTGGGAAAAGAGAAGCAACTCTAGGTTTGATGGAGTCGGGGATGGGGTGGGGTGTAGGCCTCAGACTCTCAGGGGCCATGGGGCAACTGTACAGGGCACAGAGAAAGTGACATCCTAGTAGAATTAGGCACTGCTGATCATCAAGCGGCCTCTCTGGATAGACAAATATGTTTTGATTCTCCAGCATGTGTGCATTGAAAGCATTCATTTTGACATTGTTCTCTGTTCTTTCAAATCTATTTTTATTATCAATTTTTCTTTTTTTTTGTAAATACTTCTGTCACTCGCCCAAATTAGAAATCTGAGAGTCATGCTAGACTCATTGTTTCTGCATCTCCTACATTCCTTTCAGTTCTGTCAGGTTACCCTTATTCCTCTTCACCCCCCACACCATCAGCCAAGGCCACGGTACATTGCATGTGCCGAGCAGTTTGTACCCACACAAAGGCGTCTGGTTGAGGAGGGTGAGGGTCATCTTCATCCAAGCCAATGGAGCTTCTCAGCCTGAGGTGAGGAGGTGCCTTTTTCTCAATCCCATAAAGGTGCCAGGTAGGCCAACTGTAGCTCTCTCAGTTGCCTTAGTATATGCTCAAGGTCTTTCACTCTAACGAAACAGCCTCCTAATCAGCCACCTCGCTCTGTCTTTTTCCTCCACTGTTCAAGCTGCAACCAGAGTGATAATTCACAAATACACAAATAGTGATATTAGCACCCTCCACTCTCTTGCTTAAAATCCCAAATGGCTTCCCACTCCCATCAGAAAGTACAAACTTGTTTAAGTGTGGCCTCCAGGGCCGGCTGTGACGTGGGCGTGGTTACCTGTCCAGCTCTTGCCTCCTCCTCACAACACTGAACACGATGTGAATGACTTGTAGAACCCTGAACGGGACCTGTGGTTTAGAGTCTGTAGATCTTTCCCCTCTGTACCTTCTGCCTGGAATGCCCCTCCTCTACCCGCCTCTTGGGCTGGCTGCCTTGGAAACTTTTCTTTTGAGAGTTATAGCCAAAGCACCATACTTTTGGGGAAACTTTTCCTGACTACCACCAAGAAGAATTTATGCTTTCTCTTTCACATCCCCAACCTACTATCATGGCACCTGTGCATTTTAAATTCTCACATTTGTCTTCCTGTCTGAATTTCCTGGCTGTCCTGTGACCTCTTGGAGGACAGTCTGTCAAGCCTTATTTCACTTCACGTCCCTTGCACCTAGAGCAATGCCTGATTGATAGCAGGCTCTTCTTAAATATCCATTAAATAAATGAATAAAAGGCAGTTCCATTTTATTTTTAGGGATCGGGTGTATAGTTTTCCAGTGAAAGTTAACAGAAATTGAAGTTACTTTAAATTTAAGCTTCCTTCTTTCATTTAAACACAGTGGTTTAAACCATGCAATTGCCTTTCTGAACATGGTCATTTTCACAGTCTTATCAGAATTGAGAAGGGTTGAGCTAGGAGGAGTTGGGAGTGAAGAAAACATTACTGAGTATGCTGGTATTATTCCATCACTCTTCTCACCTGATCCTCCCAAAATGCAAATGGAAAAAAACAACAACACCGTGGTTAGGTTTAAAGAGATAAGGCAGCTGTAATCCACAAATAGGGTGGAAAAAAAAACAAGAACATTAACCTAGAATTCTTTAGGTATACTGAATGCTAAATGGCTATTAAATTGCAGTCAAATGAGAAAGGGAAACTTTAAGATGAGAAAATAAAATCCATATTAGAAAGGACACACACAGTGTAATTTTGCCAAAGAAATTATGGCCTTTAGATTTATAGTTGCAAAGGAGTTGCCTTCTACATCAAAGAGAAAATGTGTCTACAGTTCTCAGTTGGTTGCTGTAGAGAAGAAATTTAAATTTCTGCATGCAATCATTTTCTTCCCAAAACCCACGCTATTCTGGGGAGGCTGAACTCCACAGGCATTGGAACCACACCACTTGTATTCAAATCCTAGATCTGACATTTCCTAGCTGACTTTAGGCAAGTTACAGGATCTCTCTGAACCCTACATTCCTCATCTGAAAAATGGAGATGATAATGGCACCTACCACATAAGGTTTTAGTACAGGTTAAATACATATGAGCTTAGAACAGCGAGTGCCTCAGGAAAGGTTAATATACATTATTGTTATTAATAATTGAAGGCTGCAATGATTTTTTCTTTGAGATGGAGTCTCGCTCTGTTGCCCAGGCTGGAGTGCAGTGGAGGGATCTCAGCTCACTGCAACCTCCACTTCCTGAGTTCAAGTGATTCTCCTGGCTCACCTTCCTGACTAGCCAGGATTAAGGCACACACCACCACACCTGGCTAATTTTTGTATTTTCAGTAGAGACGGTGTCTCACCATGTTGGTCAGGATGGTGTCAAACTCCTGACCTCTTGATCCTCCCACCTCGGCTTCCCAAAGTGCTGGGATTACAGGCGTAAGCCACCGTACCTGGCCAGCTGCTATAATTTAAATCTGCCAAGGAACACAACCTCGATGATTTCTGAGACAGGTGATTCTCTGAATGAAAACCAAGTTTTTGTTGGAATGCTTTGTTATATATAATCAAATATATACATAGAAAAATGAGCAAAAATGGCCACATTTGCATGCTAACTTCTTTTTGAGGACCTATAATTCCTCCAGCCTGGAAATGGGAGGACTAGCCGGTATAACTACTGAACCAAGATCATGATCCTTTGGTAGTAGATCTTGTTGGCTTCTCTAGCCAGATGGTTAGCTGCACAACAGTGGCTTCTAAATGAGTGTCCTGCATATTCTGCTACAGGCTGTCAGGATTCATCTCAAGTTCAAGCTGCAGGTCATATAATCACCTTAACAGGGAATTATAATTAGTGAAAATGCCTTCAAACGGGAATATTTTAAATAATGTTTAAAGTTTTAAGTGAAATCAGATATACATAGCAAAACTAGAAGAAACAAATTTTGACAAAATAAATTCATAAACCTGTTGATTACTTGACTCAATTTTATATTGGTTCATTGTTTTAAAATTGCATAATGTGCTTTATTATCTTATGATTTCTCTGAATGAAGTGTCTAGTTCAATATTTAAATATTCTGTCTGGCCAGCAGCATAAGATATAAAAAAATCAGATTTTGAGAACTTAACCTCAGACTCCATTATTCATATAGATTCAAGGGTGTCACTAATATTCTATCTTGTAGAATTTCAAAAATGAAAAATGAAGATTTTTGTTTTGGTTTATACAGTAAATCAATTTTTTTGTTGTTTATCAAAGTGACAAAGTGTTTTCATTGCTTTAACTGTGTCATTTATATGAGTAATTCCCCAAGTTGTCTTATTATGTGACCAAAAATGACTTTTTGCCTTGGTTTATTTCTGACTTACTTTCATGATCTGTTTCCATTTATAATGACTTAGAATTTAGTTTAAAAATTGTTAAATAATTTAATACTTATCTGCCTCATATAGTTATAGAAACAAAATAAACTGCATCTGGCTAATCATATGATTAAATAAATAAGGGAAAAATAATCTGTTTCACCATCTTCATCTGAAAGAGATGAAAACTCCAGTATGGAGAAGAGATTTTCCTGGCTAAGGAAATAATTTATAGACTTTCAGATATCTGAAGTCATTGGTAAAAGATTTTTAGCGTCCACTGTTTTGTCCTGACTATTTTGACTCCAAGGACATTCTTAATAAAAACATTTCAGTCAGAATTATGCCAACATTAAATAATTTGGTTCAACAAAGTATTTTCTGGAGTAAAAACCTCTAGGCCATTTTAATTTCCTGATTAATTTTCTATAGAATGCATTTAATGGTTTTTAGTATTTTTCCCTTACCATTTTGTTTACTAAAATTATTTTCACCAGCATCAATTCTTTTCATTTAAATTTTGTCAGTATTCATTTTTGTCAGTGATAAGTGATCTTAAAAAATAATTACAGCTTTGATCATAATGAGTTTTTTTCTTATGGCCATTATTTCTACAAAGTACAGTTTTCTTAAGTCAGTTTTTTCCTAACCAAGTTTTCTCAAGAATGTTTTATATTTTCACTAATTTTTAGTTAATAAGTTTTATTGGATACAGTTTTAATGCTTATCAAGTTTTGATTTTAACAGTAATAATCATTCCTATCCAGAATAATTAATAATAAATTTTATAAATTATAATTTGCATTTATGAAAAAAATTGTATGGAATTTTATGAGAGAGAGATTGAGAAATACACAGGGGGTCAAGGAGAAAGACACTGGAGAGAGGAGTGGAATGAGTGACAGTGAAAGCCAGCGATGCAGGTGGGGTCAGAAGCAGAGGGTCTCTTCTTCAGTTCACTGCAGTTTACTGTTGGGGTCAGTTTACGCATATGTAAAATATTAGAGTGGGTTTACCTGTGCTATTTTGGCAAAATAACAGCAGAGCTCTTTTTTTTTTTTTTTTTTTACTTTACGTTCTGGGATACATGTGTAGAACATACTGATCTGTTACATAGGTATACATGTGCCATGGTGGTTTGCTGCACCCATCAACTCATCACCTACGTTTTAAGCCCCACATGTATTAGGTATCTGTCCTAATGCTCTCCCTCCCCTTGCCTCCCACTCCCCAACAGGCTCCAGTGTGTGAAGTTCCCCTCCCTGTGTCCATGTGTTCTCATTGTTGAACTCCCACTTATGAGTGAGAACATGCAGTGTTCAGTTTTCTGTTCCTGTGATAGTTTGCTGAGAATGATGGTTTCTAGCTTCATTCATGTCTCGGCAAAGGATGTGAATTCATTCTTTTTTATGGCTGCATAGTATTCCAAGAGCTCATATTTTTAATCAGTTGCACTGTGTGTCCTGCAACTTCTCAACTGTCTCATCTCTGACATTCATAAGGACTGGAACCATAAGCCTGGATCCCCAGACTTGACTGTGCTAAAGGAGTTATTTTTCTAGAAGTTCATGAATTACACAGAGTTTGAAATAGGAACAAGAATTTTGCTTCTGCATTATATTTCTGCCTTGTCTGTGTTGGCTTTATACCACAGAGCCCACAGACAAGTCACCTAACTGCTTGGGCCTATTTCTTCTTCTGTATATGGAGATAATACTTCCCACTTTGCCTGCTTCTTAGAGTTATTAAGAGGGTAAAATGTCATAATAAATATGGAATTATTTTTAAACCTGTGAACTGCTAGATAAAAATAAGACATTATCATATGTGGAGGCTGACTTTTGAAACACAAATACACCTGCCATGGAAGGTTAATCTGATTTTCAAACTCTTGCTCTGGATGTTTCATTGAGCTCTTTGCTGAAAAATGAACAGAATTTTATATCTCAATGTTTCAGCACAATTAAACCATCTTCCATGCATGCTCTGAAGGCAGTAGAGATTTTTTAGTGGCATTCTATACCAAACCTCTGGTCCAAGCAAAAGATGATTTCAGGCTAATGATAGCAGAGAGTAATATAATCAGTTTTCCAGCTTTACAAGAAAGTTGCCAATAGATCTTGTTTCAAACTCTAAATGGTAGATGTTTGATGTGGAAAAGTAAACAGAGATACCCTAATGAAAACAGAGGGAGGTAGGAAGCCTTTGGAGACTTCCACTCCAAGGATCTTTAAACCACATGTGGCATTCAAAGTGAGAAAACAAACTGAACAAGCTTTGAAAAGAACAAGAAAAATATAATACTGAATCCAACTTGGAAAAAATACAGAGGTCAGTGACAGCATATCACCTGCCACAAACTCTTGGATTCATGCCTGGAAAATGAATAAGTGAATAGGTAGATAACTCCTCATTTTCTGAGGCTGTCAGTCATCAGTTTCTATCAGTTCCACCTCTGAAATCCACTTTATGTTGTTTGCTGCTGTTTACCACTGACTCCACCTCCATCCCATGTTGTCTCTCATCTAGGGGGAAGTTTCGTGCAGAGGAGAGAATACTAGCTTTAGAGACAGACAACCTTAGATTTGAATTCCAACTTGGCCACTTACCCAGCTGTGAGACCCTGAGCATGTCTGTCAGACCTGTCTGAGCATGAGATTCCTCATCTCTAAAATGGTAATAATATCATCTTTACAAAGTTATGAGGATTAAATGAGACAATGCTTATTATGAGGCAGGTTATAAGGATTAAATGAGAAAATGTCCAGTATAGTATGTGGCATAACAGAGTCCCTCATAGCATAGGTCCTTCCACTCCTGTCTCTTCATTTCATCTTTTCCCATCAATTCTTACTTTCCATAACACATGTCTGATTAGGTCATGTCCCTCTCTGCTTGCTGTGGTTTTCCATCATTTAGCAAGTAAATTCTAAATTCTGGAATGTAGTTATCAGTGCTGTAAAAAAAAAAATGTAAATGCAGTTGCTTAAATAGGACAGATGTTTAGCTCTCACATAACACTCAGGGGTGAGTCATCCAGGGCTGGTAGGGCAACTCTGCTATCTCTAGGTTTTTTTGTGTGTTTTGTTTTGTTTTTGACATGGAGTCTTGCTCCATCACCCAGGCTGGAGTGCAATGGCATGATTTCGGCTTATTGCAACTTCCACCTCTTGGGTTCAAGAGATACTGCTGCCTCAGCCTCCTGAGTAGCTGGGACAACAGGCATGTACCACCATGCTCAGCAGATTTTTGTAATTTTAGTAGAGACGGGATTTCACCATGTTGGCCAGGATGGTCTCCACTCTTGACTTCATGATCTGCCCATCCCAGCTTCCCAGAGTGCCAGGATTACAGGTATAAGCCACCGTGCCCAGTGGCTATCTCTAGGTTTTAAGTGGCTGCTCCTGCTGGTTCCATCTCTCAGCCAGTGGTGAGGGACAGGGCTGGAGGAACTCATACCAAGCTTTTTAGGGGGCACATTCTTAAAGTGGCACTTACCACTTCTAATCTTACTAGCTGAACCTTAGTCATTAGGCCATGCCAAGCTTCAGGAAGGCCAAAGGGAAGTATCTTCAGCTAAGTGGCCACACATTCAGCTAAAACACTGGAGTTATTTCATTGAGAAAAAGGATCCTGGATGTTTATAAACAGCTAATAGCCTCTTCCATTAGCTGAGACATAAAGAGACATAAAGGAGCATTCTTCTAACTTCATTTCAATTTTCTTCTCTTCTACATACCTCATGGCCTATGAACACTGGACAACTCGCTACTCTTTAAACATGTAACCTGCTTGTTCACCCCAGTGCCTTTGCACATGTGGGCTTCCCCTCTGTCCACCTAGTGAGCTCCTCCTCATTGCTAAAGGATCAACTAGAATAGCTCTTCCTTTGTGGAACCTTTCTTGATGCCCTCCTTCCACTGGAAAATTTAGCCACTACACTTGTCTTCTCTTGAAATTTTGATATAACTCGATTGGAGAACTTTGTTTATGGATCCATCTTCTCACTAGGTTGGAAGCTCCTCAAGAGTAGGGGTTAGAGAGAGATCCAAGATGGCCGATCACTAGCAGCTCAGGATTGCAGCTCCCAGTGAAAGCGCAGAGAGCAAGTGGACGCCACACTCACAGACGAATTTTTGGTGCCCATGGACCAGGACATTCCCAGCAGACGAGTCCCACGGGTCATCAGCACGACCCTTTCGGCTGGCGCGGCTGTTTTGCCGGCGTCTCGGCTCGGTGGCTCTTGGTGTGAAGTAAACGGGACTGGGTCTCGTTTTGGATGATGTTTGGAGATCTGGGAAGGCAGAGCAGTCCATCCAGCTGATTGAAAAAGGGACTGAGAAGCCAGACCGGAGACCCCCCGGGTAGAAAAGCACCACGAATTTCAACGCTGCTGTTTTGGTCAGCGTTGTGGGTTGCCACAGTGAAAATTACATAGATTCTGGAGCTGGGAATTAACAAGCTGGACGTCTGCTTAGAGACCTAATTTGAAAGTTGGTAATTACAAAGACGACAGGTGGATAAAACCATAAAGATGCCAAGAAGCCACTGTAAAAAAACTGAGAACACTCAAAACCAGAATGTTTATTCTTCTACAGAGGACACTAGTTCCTCATCAGTAACGGAACAAGGCCTGATGGAAAACAAGTGCAAAGAATTAACAGAGTTAGGCTTCAGAAGGTGGATAATGGGAAACTTCTGTGAGCTTAAAGAATACGTTCTAACCCAATGCAAAGAAACTAATAACTTTGAAAAAAGGTTTGACAAAATGCTAACGAGAATGGACAATTTAGAGAGGAATATGAACGAATTGCTGGAGCTGAAAAACACAATACGAGAAATCCATGAAGTATGCACAGGTTTTAACAGTTGAATTGATCAAGCAGAAGAGAAGATATTAGAGGTCGAAGACCAATTTAATGAAATGAAATGAGAAGATCAGAGAAAAAAGGGTAAAAAGGAATGAGCAAAATCTCCAAGAAATATGGGACTATGTGAAAAGGCCTAATTTATGCTTAATAGGTATACCTGAAAGTGATGAAGAGAATGAAACCAAGCTGGAAAATATTTTTCAGGATATTATCCAGGAAAATTTTCCTAAACTAGCAAGGCATGACAATACTCACTCAACTCCAGGCAATACAGAGAACCCCACAAAGATATTCCTCAAGAAGACCAACCCCAAGACACATAATTGTCAGATTTACTCGGAATGAAATAAAGGAGAAAATACTAAGGGCAGCAAGAGAGAAGGGCCAGGTTACCCATAAAGGGAAGCTTATCAGACTCACAGCAGATCTCTCAGTAGAAACTCTACAAGCTAGAAGAGAGTGGGGGGTTAATATTTAACATCCTTAAAGAAAAAAACCTTAAACCCAAATTTATATATCCAGCCAAATTAAGTTTTACATGTGAAGGAAAAATAAAATTTTTGTGAACAAGCAAGAACTCAGAGATTTCATCACCACCAGGCCTGTTTTACAACAACTTCTGAAAGAAGTACTAAACACAGAAAGGAATAACCAGCATCAATTATCCTAAAAACTTACCAAAAAGTAAAGAATATTACAACAATGAAGAATTTACATCAACCAACCAGCAAACAGCTAGTTAGCCTTAAATAACATCAATATTAAGACTAAACTTAAATGGATTAAATCCCCCAATCAAAACATATAGTTAGGCAAACTGAATAAAAAGTTAAAACCCTCGGTACGCTGTATTCAGACCTTTCTTATAGGCAAGGACACACAAAGACTTAACATAAAGGGGTGGAGGAAGATCTACCAACCTAATGGAGAGAAAAAAGAAAAACCACAATTTGAACTCAGATTTGGAACAAGCAAATTTAATAAATATTTACAGAACTTACCACCCCATATCCACAAAACATATATTTTTCTCAATATTATATCATACCTATTCTAAAAGTGATCACATAATAGAAAATAAATCATTTTCTAGTAATTGCATAAGCATTTCACAGATTTAAAGGAAATCCTGAGCAATAGAGCAAGAATCTCATTCTCTCTCCCTCTTTCTCTTTTTTCTCTTTTATTCTTCTTTTTTTCTCGAAAAAAAGTGCATATTACCTGGAACACTGAGTTTTAATCTCGGATTTAAATGACTGTATTTTACTCTGAGGGCTACATATGTCATCTAATCAGAAGATTTTACTGAAGTTCAGGGTATTTTTTTTTCTGAAAAGCTTAAAAAAGAGTAGGGGTTATATTTTATTCTTATTTTGAATCCCTAGAAATTACTATTTGCCTGGTTTATATTTATCTACGTATGGTGAATGGATGGAGTTTAAATAAAAGTGGAAACATCAAGCCAGTGATTCTACATTAACTGCTACAAAAGTGATGGCTGACCCCTTGTAAACTGAGAGAGGGCATGGAAGCAGAAGTAACAAGGGGACGTAATTGGAGTAATTCATCAGCTTTAGAACACCAGCTATCTGTTGCTCACACAGCCTTAAACAACCAAATACTTATGCTGTTCATTTTAAGACAGGAAAATTAAGGCCCAGAAAGGCATGAAATTTATCTGTGGTCGTTCAGGTCCTAAAAGCAGAGCTAGACTCTTGCTGAGGTCTCCAAACTTTCTTTGTAGAGCTACTTCCTATACCTCACTGCTCTAAAAATAATTTTATGCATGATTGCAAATATTGAAGTACTTAACTGGCTGACTGAGGGTGGATGGATTTATTTTATAGCATTTTGAAAAATCTCGGGTAAGTTAGTAAGACTCTGAAACTTGTCCACAGTCTGACACGTTACTGGCTGAAAGAGTAAAAAGGGAACAGACAGAGTGTTGTGTGCAGCAGAAACAGTAACTGTCCTAGTCCAAAAATTGTAAGTTTGTGGCCTAGTAAAGAGTGAAATATGTCACTTTTTCTTTTTACTCATGACAATTTCCATGTATATATTTTGAGACTGATTTCTGAGAATATACATTTTAAGTGATGTGCTTATAAAAATCAGTATTGGAGACAGCATGAAACTCTCAATCCATGAATTGAGATTTTACTCCAATTCCGTAAAGGTAGCAAGTTGAATTGGTGAGGTCTCCTTGGCCAATAGCAGATACATCATCACAGCTTTCCAGAATTTAGTGTTTAACTCAGATGTCCATAGCAATCACCCTATCTTGCTGAGCTTGAAATAACATTGCTTTGAGAGCCTGAGTCTGACTTTCAGAGTGCAGCCCGATGGCTTCCTCAAGAGTCTTGTGAATTCCTGTGACTTGTGTTCTCTTGGCCCTCACAGCTCCCAGAGTCCATGGCCTCTGGATTCTCAGTCATGCTAGGGACTCTCCTCCCACACTTCAGACTTCCCTGCTTCATGCTAAGCCACAAGTGTCACTCAGCTTTTTTTTTTTTCTTTCCTCGGCCCATCCATATAAGACACTTATATGTATGTCAGAGGTTGACTGAAGTTTGAGTCTATGGAGAAAGCATTTCATTATGGAATAGAAAACTACTAGACATCAGGTATCCCTCGTTCTTCACAGCCCTCTGTCCCAGCTACCCTGCAGGGGGCTCCTGTTCTCCTCAAGTTCTGGCTCCACGCCATGTTACTCAGTCCTCCTACACTCAGGTTTCCTACCTCTCTTTCCTCCTGTTTTCTGATGGTTGGCAACCTCTGAAAACTCAGTTTCTTTCCTACTTTTGTGCTACATGGTTTTGCAGTTATTTTCTGTGGCCCTGGTTCTCCCTTGGATACCCAGAGCCTCATTAATGTTCTTAGAGAAAGAAAGGGCCCCTTCATTTTATCAGCAAGAATAACTGACAGAGGCATTGATAGTTGAATGTCTTCTTTATCCCTTCCTTATCTGTCTCTGTTACAATTTTGGAATTTAGTTTTCTACTGATAGAAATATGCTACCTACCTCTTTCCTCATCAGAAGTAGCTAGAATCAGATTCCGTTTAAAGCAAAAAGTCCTGCCAGATTGCTATATATGATTTACGAAAAAAATCAAGAAGATAGTGTGTAAATAATTATTGGAACTGAATGACTAATGGTAGGAAATCCCAAACTTATTCAGAACAAGAAAGTTTTAGAGAACAAAGTGTATGTGTATATAGAATTTAGGGCCAGGTGCAGTGGATCATGCCTGCAATCCCAGCACTTTGGGAGGCCGAGGTGGGAGGATAACCTGAGGTCAGGAGTTTGAGACCAGCCTGATCAACATGGAGAAACGCTGTCTCCACTAAAAAAATACAAAAAAAAAATTAGCTGGACATGGTTGTGCATTCCTGTAATCTCAGCTACTCGGGAGGCTGAGGCAGGAGAATCTTTTGAATCTGGGAGGCAGAGGTTGCAGTGAGCCAAGATAATGCCATTGCACTCCAGCCTGGGCAACAGAGCAAAACTCTGTCTCAAAAAAGGAAAAAAATTCATTCATACATCAGTACTGAACTCTTCAATAGGAAAACGGCACTAGAAAGAAGATGGTGGTATAAGAGGGGTGGGCATACGAAAACATTCTCAAGACTGTTCTTTTGCAGTTTAGTCCATGTAAAGAGTTTTAAGTTTCTAAGACGGAAGTGCTCAAAAGTAGAATGACCACCTATTATAATTCTGAAATTGTATGTTTTGTATGAGTATTCTCCATTTCACTCCTTTCTCCAGCCACCAGATCCATTCTTCTTTCTTCTTCACTCTGCTTTAGGCTGAGGAGGTTGAGCACTTGTGGATCACACTATCTGGGCTCTCTCCTGGCTTCCAGTGGGATTCAGCCAATGGAAAGTCCAGCAGGAATCTGGAGGACAGGAGAAGTCAAGATACACCCTTCCTGCTCGTTTCCTGCCCTGAGTAGTGTTTTCTGCAGGCAACTGTGTTACTACTGCATGACTACACTATTTGCCTGGTGGCTTCAACTCTCCTGGGTAGCCTGCTTCCTCCTCGTGTCCTTCAGGCCTGGGTGGTGACAGCTTCCCACCCATGTCTGCCATGGGCATCCTGCCATCCTTCTTGTTCCCTGAACTCTGCCCTTACCGCTTAAGTAGCCCCTTCACTAAAATTTCTCAAACTATCTTAGTTGGAAACTGTTTCCTCTTAAAGCTGTTAGTAGTTATTCTGAATAAATATTTGTGATGGTAAAGATATTTTCTGATGCAGTAACATCATGGTTTCCAAATGCTATCTGCGGGCTGGTTGGAAACAACCCCGACAAAGGTTTCACTGGTCCAGTGTGAAATGAAACTTGAAAAAGAAGGGCAATATAGATTTTCATAAAGTTGAATTGGTACTGTATTTTTTTTATTATATATTTCCTTCCTCTTTTTTTGAGGTTAAAATGATTCTTTTATGATATAAATGTATACTTAAAAAAACGTTCTTGCTTGGCAAAGTAGAAGGCTACCAGTGAGCACTGTGAATTTATTTGAAAATGTACTAGTCCGTAAAATCTGAACATTGAGGGACCACTGGACTCTATGTTTATGAATCAATTCCCCAAGAAAGACATTTACAGAGACTGCCAATTCTGCAGTATTTTATGAACAGAACTACCTGGGGAGATTGATGTAAGAACACTCTGCCCTGGATGTCACAGTTCGAGTGCTTTCTGCTATGTGTTTGAGGCAGCTGTATCGTAGATTTAAGATTCCACCGCAGAGTCCTTTGAGGTAGTGCTTGCATCCGAGTTCCTCACAAGCCTGTGATAGGGATGTGGGGTGGAATTACTCTTATTATTTTTTCGGAAGAGTGAGTCTCCAATACCTTAGGAATTACACTGCTCTAGTTTTTCCCCACTGGGATCCTTTAATTACCCATTGACCTGAGGTAATTTCTTTATATGATCAGAGCTGACAAGAACTGTGGTCCTCAATTAAAGGATTCTAATTAATTATTTAAATAAGCCTTAACTTTGATTCATCAGTTTGAATATCTGTACTATCTGAAACTTTAACATAGCTGTCTTTTTCTACCCATTTGATTGCACTTTTAGGTCAGCTGTCATTTCATATACTGACATGTTAAGATTTTATGTGTATCCTCAAGTGCAGACTCTCCCATCAACTATCTGGGCGACCTTGTCTAAGTCCCTTAACCCCTCAGATACTCAGTTTCCTCCTCTTAGAGGATGATGGCATTGGTTAGGAAGATCTCTACATTTCTTTCCAATTCTAAGTGTATGATCTAAGCCTCAATTATTTCCTAGCACTGAGTTCACTCAGGAGTTCAAAACCAGTTCAAACCCATAAATTAATTACTGGGATTTTAATTCATTTTTGCCAGTATTATAATGCCTGTCTGTGCATGTGGCACTGTGAAATTTAATTTGGCAGATTAGTAACATAGCTGATTAAAATTCTTGTCAAAAAGATATGTTCCTTGAAGCCCAACATTTATCGTTTCCTAGCCCACCAACCTTCTAATGCTTCACCCTTTTAAATGTTGTCTCTGACTATGAACTACAGGTTTCAGCCTCATCTAAATTTCAACTCTACTAGCTTGGGCTTTCCTGCTTGTCATTTTGCATCAGCCTTGTTGGTGCATGCTTTGTTCATCTCAGGTCCCTTGATTGTTTTTCTCTGGTAGAAGAAAAGCAATATTTTAAATTAAATCAGTGGCTCTGTTACCAAATGTCATTGAAAATTTCCTGCGTCAATTAGTAGCTGCTTCTTGTTTCACAGTTTGGTCATTTTAGTGGCTTGAGGTTATTGTTGATCATCTATGAGAAATTACTTTTCTTGGGCTGTGTCTCTACTATTTTCAAGTAACTTCATGAAACATTTTAATGTAAGAACTCTGATTACCTGTTGGGTACAAGTCATGACAAATATTCTTATGAGAAACACGTGAACTGTCAACAGGCAAAATGTGCCTACTGAATCTGAAATTTTTACCTTTAGATTGTGTTTAGATATTGAAACAACTTCAAATGTAGATCTAATTTATTTGCCTGTTATTAGTTCATGGTGGAAAGGTCACAGTGGTGCCCTCAATTGCTGGTTTACTTGAATAACTTCTCTACTAATCTGTGAATGAGCTGGGGCAGGCCACTGTCATCTGCCTTCACTTATCTCAGTATTTCCAGCCCCTGACATAGTGCCTGGCACAAAGCCACTCAGCAGATCTCACTGTGAGCACCTGTATCATGCTTTGCCCACTTGTGACCAAGTTCTTGACAGGAGGAAACACTAAGGAGAGGGAGATGTGAGTCAAGTTCATCTAAATGATTCTCTTGGGTCTGCAGACTTGTTCAGGAGAAGATACTATAATTGACATCAAAGAAAGTGCCTGCAATTCTCAGGCTGCTTATGGCTTCCTTAGGAAATTGGAGATAGGCACACAGCACAGAAAAGGAATCTTCCTAAAGATGGATGTTGGTTCATTATTACATTTCACTCAAATGTATCTGGAAAATTGCCAAAAAATGAATCACAGTCATATTTACATTTTTGGTGAGTTTTTCTCTTTCAGCCCTGTACTAGATTATGGGGTGCTATAGTTTGAATGTGTCTCCTCAAAGTTCATGTGTTGAAAACTTGATCTCCAATGCAGCAGTGTTGAGAAATAAGACCTTTAGGAGGTGATTCAGTTGTGAGGGTTCATTTGTTCATTCATGGCTTAATGGGTTATCAAGGGGGAGTGGGTTAGTGATGGCAAGAGTGGGTCTGTGATAAATGGCTGTTTAGCCATCCTTGTGAGCTCCTTAATATGTGATGTCCTGTGGTCCCTCAGGACTTTGCAGAGTACTCGCCAGCTACAAGGCACTAAACAGATACAGCCCCTAGATGTTGAACTTCCCAGTCTAAAGAATGGTAAATATATATATATATTTCTTTATAAATCACCTAATCTTAGTTATTTGGTTATAGCAACAGAAAATGGATTAAGACATGAGACTCTAGATATCAGATAGGGTTGGAAATGATTCAATAATCAGGAAATTCCTTAAAACACGATAGAGACTTTCCTAATCATTGATAGTGCGCAATATATATTTGGTCTTCCTTCCCAGTGTCCTGGCATAGAACTCGAAAATTCTTAAAACATTCAAAGTTATGTGTCATTTTGTATGCTAATAAGTTCAGTGATGGCTGGCAGCCCCAAGATAGCTTCAGGATGGCGGCTTATCACTGGAAACAAGGCAGGACTGGAGAGTTGGGACTTTCAGCCTCATCCTGCCACCAACCTCCAGGTAGGGAAACAAGTCCGAAGGTTAAGCTGATCACCAATAGCCAATGATTTAATCAATCATGTCTATGTAATGAAGCTTCCATAAATCCTTCAAAAGGACAGAGTTCAGTGACCTTCTAGATAGCCAAACACATGGAAGTTCTTGAAGGGTGGCACACCTAGGGAGGGCATGGAAGCTCTGCGCCGTTTCCCCCATAACTCATCCTATGCATCTTTTTATCTGTGCTTATATTTTTTGTAATACACTTGATAATAAATGGATAAACATGAGTAGTTGTTCCTTTAATTCTGTGATCCACTCTAGCAAATAAACTGAACCCAAGGAGGGCATTTTCTAAGAACCCTGATTTATAGCCAGTCAGTCAGAAGCACAGGTGAAAAAAAAAACCTGGAGCTTACAATTGGCATCAAAAGTGGGGGACAGTCTTATGGGACTGAGCCCTCAACCTGTGAGATACCATGCTATCTCCAGGTGGAGAGTGTCTGGGTTGAATCGGAGAACTCCCAGGTGATGTCTGTGGAAGTGTTGCTTGCTTGGTGTAGGGAAAAACACCCCACACATTTGGTCACAGAAGTCTTCTGTGTTGATTGTTGAGTGAGAGTATAGGAAAATAATTTTGATTTGTTTATTCCTGTATTTTCAGATAATCCAAACCTTAGGCTGATGTCTTCTTTTAAAGTTTAAATAAGATCTGGATTCTGGTTCACAATGTCTGACTAGAGACATGAGGCACCTGTTGTCTCCAGCAGAAAGAGGCAAAATTATAGACTATCATGCCTCAAATCCTGATAATAGCATGGGTGGCAATTTGGAGACCCCATCAGGTATTGGACCAGATGAGGAACTTGTTCTGCATTACTCACCCTCTCCTATGAGACCTAAATGGGTATGGCAGGGTACACTTTTGGAGCACAGCCATCAGGAACAGCATCCTGCTCTGGGAACAACAGCCCTTATATCTCCCTGTCCTGGGAGCTCTTGCTGACATTACCCAGTGACCACTTGGAGGTCTGCAACAGCACACCACTGGCTAGAGCCAACGGTGCTGCAAAGTCCCCAGCACTCTAGTCCACAGGGAGTGCCACAGTCTGAGAAAAGGATAGTGCAGTGCACCAAAAGGCAGCCTGTGGGAAAAAGAAAACCAAAGTGTTGGCTTTCTGGAGCTCAAGAACTCCCTGCCTGGGGTTGTGGGAAATGACTCCACCCTCAGCAGCAGCAGAAACTCTGCTTAGCTTTGCAAATGAAGAGTGAAATCCTTTGCCACTGGCAGAGCAGCCTCTGTACTTAAGATCTCATATAGAGAATATGACTCCTCCTCCCCCTCTGCATACCTGTTCCTACTGCCACCAAAGGCTAGGGTGGGTGAGCTGGGGGGCTACCTGTCTGAGGTGGTGAGTAAAGCTACAACCTAACGGGCAGCATGGTTTCTGTGCTGAGACTTCACGCTTAGGCACAGTGTCTCTCCCCTTCTCTGTGGTGCTGTGTTGCTGCTTCCACAGAGGGCAGAAAAGCCTGATAATAGTGTATGGGGAGCTGCTGGGGGTGATTGTATACCACAGCTACTGTTAACACCAGCCCATACCACTCAAGACCCAGAGGGTGCTCCTGCCACTGCTACTGCCATTGCCCACACCATGCCAGCTGTCCAGAGACCCAAGAACCCACTCATCTGCCCAGCCCACTGCTGCCACTACTGGCGTTTGAGCAAGGCACCTGGAGGCTCAAGAATCATCCTACTGGTAGCTACCAACACATGTGCCTGTGTACACCACTCTGGGGCACAAATACAGGTATAGTCAGACTACCACTGCCACTCTTGGGACCTGAAGACTGGCCCACCTGGCTTCCCAGGCCTCTACACAACTTCACCACAGCCCACGCTAATAGCCACACACTAACCCTCTGAGGAAATCACCAAAAGCACCAATACTGTTAGTTAAATAAATCATGCAGGGAATAGACTACTTCATGCATCCAGAATCAAAGCCAAAAGGTCCTACTCAACCAACATCACAGATGTATCTTCAGGAAAAAGTCCTTTCCTGCTAAATTAAATTCAGAAATAGGAGATGTGATTGTTAGACCAGATAGGCAGATGTCAATGTAAGAGCACAGGAAACATAAAAAAGCAAGGAAGTATGACACCTTCAAAGAAACACAATAATTCTCTAGCAATAAATCTTAATCAAAAAGAAAATTTCAAAATTCCCAAAAAGAATTCAGAATATTGATTTTTAAAGAAGCTTAGTGAGATCCAAAATAATTCTGAAAAAAAAAAAAAAAAAAAACAAAAAAATTGGGGGATATGAATGAGAAATTTACTAAAGTAATTTTTTTTTAAAAGAACTGAATAGAGTTTCTAGAACTGAAGAATTCATTGAAGGAAATGCAAAATACATTTGAGAGCTTCAACAATACACTAGACCATGTAGAAGAAAGTATCTTGGAACTTGAAGACAGGTCTTTTAAAACAACCCAGCTGGACAAAAAATAAAATGGTGAAAAAATATGAGCAAAGCCTTCATGACAAGTTGGACAATATAAAGTATCTGAATATACAAATTACCAATATCCCTGAAAATAGAAAATGTAAGGATTAGAAAACACATTTAATACAATAATAGATGAAAACTTCTTACATTTGGCAAGAGAATTAGACATTCAGATATAGAAGCTTCAACAATCCCCAAGTAGATACAATGAAAAAAGTCTTCTCTATAGTATGTTATACTCAAAATCCCTAAAGTCAAAGATAAAATGTGAGTCCTAAAGACAACATGAAAACAGTGACTAGTCACCTATAAAGAAAACCCCATCAGACTAACCACAGATTTCTCAGCAGAAACTTTACAGGCCAGAACAGAATGGGATGATACATTTAAAGTATTGAAAGAAAACAACTAGCCACACACACAAGGATACTATCTCCAGCAAATTATCCTTCCTAAATGAAGGAGAAAGTCTTCTGGACAAGCAAATGCTAAGGAAATTTGTTACCGATAGACTGACCCTACACGAACTGCTTAAGGAGTCCTACACTGGAAGCAAAAGGATGACATCTACCATCGTGAAAACACATACAAGTATAAAACTCACTGATTAAGCAATAACACAAAGGAGGATGAGAAAAGGCTCCAACAGTACCAATACCAAAATCCACCAGACCACAATGACAGTAAGATATTATGATTCTTGCATATGCATGTTTACAGCAGCACAATTTGCACTGCAAAAATGTGGAAACAGCCAAATGCCCATCAATCAATGAGTGGAAAAAGAAAATGTGATATCTATGGGTGGTATTTTTATAACAGTGTGAAAATAAACTAATACACATTCAATCCAGCCATGTCATTACTGAGTATTAACCCAAAGGAAAAGAAATCAATATATTAAGGCCATATTCCACTTCCATGTTTACTGCAGCAGTCTCCACAAAAACAAAGATATGGAAACAAATGTCCATCAATGAATGAATGGATAAAATGTATATATACATAATGGAATATTATTCAGCCTTTACAAAAAAGGAAATTGTTATTTGCAGCAACAGGCAGGAACGGGTGGTCATTATCTTAAGTGAAATAAGCCAGGTCCAAAAATAAAAATATCACATTTTCTTACTTATATGTAGGAGCTAAAAACTTGATCACACATAGGTAAAGAGCAGAAAGATAGTGGACAGGATGACTGGGAGGTGGGAGCATGAAGAGAAATGGGTTAAAGGGTACAAACCTATGTAAGAAAGAACACATAAATTCAATATTTAATAGAATAGGGTGACTATACTTAATAAAAATGTATTATACTCAGGTGATGGACACCCCTAAATACTCTCAATTTATCATTACAAGTTATATACACATAACAAAATTTCACATGTACCCCATAAGATTGTACAAATAAAAAGAATCCATATAATAGTTCATAGTTTCCATATTTCATTTTACAACCTTATGCCATTTGATTTTCACAATCAATTTATATGGTATGCATGCCTTGGGCTGGTGATGTTTCCCCCATTTTATAGAGTAGGAAACTGAGTTGATGGTGGTAAGAGAAGTCACAGTAGGTTAGAAAATAGCTTATCAAGATTTAAATTCAAGTTCTGTAATTCAAGCCTGGGGTTCATTTCTACTCTGCCATGAAGCCTAACCGGGTTCCTGAATTCTCAGTTGTGTTGTGTTTAGTTTGTTCTGAGAACAAATGAGTCCAGTTCAGTGAATAACAACTGAATGCCAGGCATTTTCATGGTAGATATCAACCTTACTACAAAAGTACTCATAAATGTTCCTTTCTAGGCCAGGATCAAAGCAGTTTATCTTTTTATGTCTAACTTCTGGTGTTTTTTTAAATAGTGATGATTTAGGGGAAATCATATTTAGGCTTAAAAATCTGAAGTTTCCATCTCAAGGGCACTGTTGGTCATGTGTGTGGTGGTGGAATTCTGCCCATTGTCTTCTGTTTTCGTATCAGGTTTGTATGGCTCCTGAAGGGCAGAGACCTCTTCAGAGGCAGGCCTTGGTCATCTGCTTCTTCATGTTCTTGGTCTCCCCTTTTATATCTTTTCCCAGCCTCCATGGCACCCAGTCCCTCGATCTCTGTGATTTATTTCTCTCCTCTTCTGCTCCCATCCCCCC